>CM024609.1:47051109-47101109 GCA_014182575.1 Eucalyptus decipiens | reverse complement strand
TGAAGATAGAAATCAGATGGCATAATCAATGAATCTCCCTTTCTATAGTTAAGTGCAACTAGAGAAAGCAGGAAAATTATATAATGCATTCCCTGGAACAACATTGAGACTAAATACTCAAGAACGCCTTTCTTACCTAGCCTCGATAACCAGGTTAAATGTGTTCAAATTACGATTAACAATACCTCATCAGGAACCACGCCTTTCTTTTTCATGTCATTGTACAGGCTCAGAGCAAATTCCCAATCGCCTGTCTGGCTGCAAATATTAATAGCGATAGTGTAAACATCCTTGATCTTATACTCATCCATCAATTTGTATATTTTTTTTGCCTACCAGCAAGGATTCACATTATTGTCAATTCCAAAATTCATATTATCCCATCAAAAAGTCCTAAAAGCAAGACAGCAAATGAAACCATAATACTAACAAACAGCTGCCCTACCTGACCTGCATTAATGGCAAGAAATACAAATCTCACTCACATCAAGCAAAATGAGTATCTTAGAGAAACATAAGCTCTGCCTCATTGGGTAAAGTATTCTATACGGTTGACCGTGCAAAGAATCGTAGTAGAAGTACCGTTAGCGGTCGGGCATACGGAATCCTATCAAACCCCGAACGAAATATGCAACAAGCATTTTGCTAGTGGCGAGCAATTCGATTCATCTCATCTCAGTCATAAGCTCGTGACAACTTGACCAAAGGCAAAAAGCTCCCAAATTCTCCCACATAAGCACATCAAACACTGCATAACCCTCCATCCAAGCCACCCAAACCTCAAATCCCCAACACCGTGCAGGGCGATACAATCCCAAAGAACGGAATTTCAGAGAGCCTAACCTCGTACGGATAGGTCTAGATAAGGGGCCAACCGAGCCGCTTGGCGATTTCCTTCTTGTGCTCAAGGGCCTTCTTGGAGGCCTCCCGGTACGGGTCGAGGTGGCGGAGCCCCGCGAACACGACGAGGCAGCTCAGCACCACGCTGGCAGCGTACGGCACCAGCTTCTCCAGCAGCCTCGCCTCCGAGCCTTCCGTGTGTGGGGTCTCGGTCGGGAGCTCGAAGAGGCCTGCTTCTCCTCCGCGTGCTGCGTCTGCGATCCCGGGAACGTCGGAACGAACGACGGAGCAGCAACGAGCCCGAAGAGAGAAGCAAGCGAGCACCGGAGTAGGGGCGGCCGTAACGTGGTTCGTCGGTGATGCAAGGGGAGCGGCCGCTTCAGGCTAGGAGGTGAGAGGGCGTGGCCAGGGCTTGGAGAATGGAAAGAAGGCTAGGTATAGGAGAGAGGAGAAGAAGGAAGACACCGAGTGGGCCCACCTCTCCACATGGCACCTCGTGAGTGGCTGGGGCCCACCCCTCTACATGGCACCTCGCCGAGAAAATATTGGCTGGGGTCCACCCTGGGGCCCAAAGTCTTTAAAAAAAAAAAAAAAAAAAAAGAGTCTTTTGAATATGCTGAGATTGCGCGAGTGCGTGCGGATAGGACCCGACAAAAAAAGATGCCGAATCTGAGTACGTGAAAAATTAATTTGTTCGAAGCTACGTAAATCAACCTACTATATTTCTTCAAGCTCGTAATTTGCCAATGTCCAAAACGAAAAGCTGGTGCACGCTGTCTCGGTGGGTTTCGTTCAGTGAAGAGCGAAGATGGAGCAGACTTTCATCATGATCAAACCCGACGGTGTTCAGCGAGGCTTGGTTCGTTCTACTTTATCTCTTTCTATCCATTTGAGCCAGGTCGAACCCAGCTAAGTTTCCGTCCAGCTAAGTTTCTGTGCTGATTCCATGGTCGTTCCATGTCTGTTCGCAAATTGGAAGCAAAAACGAGATCTTGTAGTTAGTACACACCGGAGAACAGGATGTGCTATATATGCCATACAAGAGTGATTTTCGCTTGGGGAGTTGAGTATAGGTTGAGATATTGATGTTGCTTCCCATTCCTGAGGCGAGATGTGAGCATCGTGAGGTTTCTAGGCGTGCGCATGTTTTTGTTGGGTCTACTGCCTTTACAAAGTTGCTTAGACTCATGTGGGAATGGTGAAGCCACAGAATTGAAGATTGTTAAATGATCACATCGAGGCCTTTATGATATCTTATTGAATTCGGTGAATGATTTCTAGTTTTGGTTTCCGGTAGTGCACGTATTTCATTTGCCTTGCAACTTTTTTCTACTTATGCGAAGAATGTATTTGAGATTAGAATGATGCAGAGGTATTCACTACAACTGCTCGTTTAGTAATATCTTATACTTGGCACAGGTAAGTGAGATCATCAGCACATTTGAGAAGAAGGGTTTCTATTTAAAAGGTGATGGCTGATATTAGTATTGTAATCTACTCTCTTCATCATTTTTTATGAATCCAATTTTAATGCTTAGAGACGGAGTAATGAATTTTAGGACTGAAGCTGATTAGCGTGGAGCGCCCTTTCGTTGAGAAACACTATGCGGATTCGTCCTCTAAATCTTATTTTGAGAGCTTAGTCAACTACATAATATCCGGTCCTGTAGTGGCTATGGTGTGGGAAGGTAAAAATGCTGTCGCAACAGGTCGGAAGATCATAGGGGCTAGTAACCCATCGGTCTCTGATCCTCATACTATCCGTGGCAGTTTTTCAGTGGAGATCGGAAGGTATGTCTCTCCAACATGGACTAAAGCTTGGTTGTCCTTTTTCATCCAGCTGTTTGCGGGGTCTGCTTTGTGCAAATTCATTCTGAGCTCTTCATTGTATCTTCTATGTCAACACAAATGACAGACTTTGAAAGGTTCAGTTATAAGGTGGTTTTGGTGGGTCCTTGAAATTTTTATGCATTCCCCGTGTGATGGGTCCCGAGTGAATGATTGAGCAATTGTTAACAGATGGGGCAGATCATTTTCCAAAATGGAAATTCCCAACACTACAGCTGTTAACTTGGCCTATACTAGAAGGAAGAAAAAAAAAAAAAATTTCTTTGATGTAGTTTGTTTTGGAAATGTGCCAACGGGCATCATTACTCTCTTTTTATCACTTGGATGGATGAGATATTTAAATCAAAATTTGGTTGTCCCATGATAGTTTTTCTGAATCTGCTTGTGGTCCCAAATGCAAATATAGATCTTAACAAGTGACATCTCTAAATTTGAGATTTCTTAACGTTTGTGGGAGAAGAGATCTGCACTCATACGTAAGGTGCTGATGAAGTAGAATTCATTTCTCATCTGCTTTACCAGGGACTGTGCATTTTCAAGAAGCTTAACTCAGTAAACTGGCTGATGTAGCGAAATGATTCGTTCCTCTTTCTATTTTAACCTGCTGGGATCGAGGGCGAACGGCGTATTTGCAGTTGACTTCTCTTTACGAGTGTTCCTCACATGTTTTCCGTTAAACCTCAGGAATGTGATCCATGGAAGCGATTCTGTGGAGAGTGCTAAGAAGGAAATAGCTCTGTGGTTCCCCGACGGGACTGTGAACTGGCAAAACAGCCTTCATCCTTGGATCTACGAGTGAAATATTCACCGGGCTGATGGGCTAGTGACTACTCTGTGTTTGAGACAGATGGACATGGAAGCACTAGCACTGGAGATTTGTCTGTAAAACATATGATGATGATGCTATGCAGCAGAAACATAGGCTACATTTTCATGGATATGTACCATGTGGTTTGTTTCACTTTAGTTATCAAGACCAGTCTACTGTACCATCAGAAAATATCTGTGATGGGCCGGCTAGCGGACTGTTTTTGCGCTCCGAAGATTTGGTTTTTCTCATGGTGCTTTGATTTCTGATACGTCTGGTTCTCTTTCTCTTTGCTTTTTTTGCTTTGTTTTCGTAAGAGGGGCAAGAAGGGAGAGATGGCGATGACGACTCCATAAATTCAAGCTCAACAGACCGGAATGCAGGTCTTTCTCGTTCTCGAGATCGCTTTGCGTGTCGACAACCCCGCTGAACCGAGCCTCTCTCTCTCTCTCTCTCTCTCTCTCTCTCTCTCTCTCTCTGTGTTGAAAATTCGTAGAGTATAGATGAATTATCGGTAGATTGTGCTATTTCGATTCGATCTGATTTTGTTTTCACTGGAAGTGGAGTTACGATGAGGATACCAAGCTCCCTCTTCTGACTTACAAGTTGAAGAAGGAACGCTGGCAGAATCGAACCTAATGCTTTTATCGCCACCACTGAGTAGCTCCCTCTTCTTCTCCCTGATAAAGATCTCGTTTTTATGATTTTTTCTTCGATTTTCGACTTGGTTTTTGGTTACGACTTGATAAAGATGCCACCTTTGCAAAGTCTGCGGGTTTGTTTGTTTGGTTTTGATGTGACATGATTTCACTGTTAGAAGATGGGGATGAAGCAAAAATATAGATAATCCAACACTTGATCTGAGATGTCTATCGAGTGATGCTAAACTTAGTAGCTTCTGAATCCGTCAGTGATTCATGTGAAGTTTCGTTTTTTTTATGGACTACCTTTTTTGAATTCACTTTATCAATCATCTTAATCTGCAACCCCCATCTCTTCAGAAGCATTTCTTTAACGAACTCTTTGGATTTTGAGGATGATTTTTCATATTTCCATTCTCTTGGATCTTTTTCTGAATCCGTTAGAATCCAAAAACCCTACACCCCAAGCTATAGAATCAGCGACACCATTGAACACTCGTTCCAATGTGCCTTTGGTTCTTATATGCTGGTTTAAGGGTACAGGACAAGTTGGATTCGGCGGCTAATTTTTCTGTCTCTGTCCTGTTTGTTCTTGCCTTTCGTGGGTCCGTAGCATCAGGTGATGAAATCTGGAAAAAATCTTAGGACACCTTCCTACACAGCATGCATTTGCTGTGGATGAGAAGAACATTTCCATTCTGATGATGGCTGATCGATCCACTTAGTAGTTAGGTGCTACAACGCATGGCTTTTTCTCTTCAATGAACCACATAACTTCTATTTGATTTGAAATCTTGCATGGTATTTGATTTGGTTCTCTTTTTATAGAAGCAAAAATCTGATGAATATATTTTCATTGTTGGTCATGAGACCAATTGTGACGAGTTAGTGCAAGAGTAGTCTGCACTGAAGCAGCTGAAGTTGTTTATGTCCGAGCAGCACTTAATATCATATATTCCTCAACAATTGAGTTAAAATTGCTCTCAGATGAAAGGCAATTGCAAACTACGGTTTGATCCGTAACCGTGACTGTAACAATGTCAAAGAAGGCACAGTAATGCCTATTGCCTAGTATTTTGAATTTGTAGAAAAATCTGGGTGTAAAATCTTTTCTCATATATGTAACTGTACAATTACATACCAAAAAACTTCAGAGCACTCTGTTCATCGTTCGGGGCTCTCAATGATTCATAACATTGAATTTGCAAGCTCCAACTTCGTATCAATGTTAACTGAGGTACCGCTGAAATAGAAGGCAAATGTCTGGATCATGTGTTATTCTGCACTTTTGGGATTTTTGTCATCAAAGTCGATTGTGGGAGACCAATAGTCTCTATTGCTGACATTATGGACAAACCAACGAGTTAGACTATGTTAAAATTTAAAAGCAGAAACGTGTCACAGTGTTTGGCTCGTTGTCGAAGTATGCATTCGAGTTCGAGGACGGTCAGGTGGAGAGAGGCTGTAGCGATGGACTATATGTTCATGAAAGAAGAAAGATGTTTTGCCTTAACTAAGTTTCTCTAAGACATCGAAGGCTTTGTTTGGCTACATAGACGAAAGCACATGAAAAAAGCAAAATATTAATATACCTCTTTTTCCTCATTAAAATTTCAAAAATGACATAATTTTCCTCACTAGCGAATGTATTTATCATATTTTTCGACCACCTTTCTCCTCCAAGCCCAATAATAGATTGCTTATAGAATTTAAGCGGAGAATATAACATTGATCCATTCTTTTCAAGTCGAGCTTACAAAGCGCACAGCTATGTTTTTATTTTTTCAGTTCTCGCCATTTCAGTAGGCTGCCATTGAGATTCAAAAGAACGCGTATAGATGGAGCCACAGTGTATTGATGAGCACTGCACGAGCCTATAGTGACATTCCTAATGTCTTAACATTTTAAGGAAAACTTTTTGAGAAAATAAAAATAGCGTATGGTAAAATATGAATTAAAAAGCATATTGAGAATATAATTTTGACTTAAATACTCTTTGAAAAAAATTATATTTTATAAAGGACTTTTACCTACGAAACTCAAACTGGCAAGCCAAATGGACTGCCGTCCGCTAACCGATGGCTAAGGCCTTTGCTAGCAACTTTGTTTAAAGGGAAGGTTTTCAAGAGCATTTCAGTAATTTTGAAAATATAGCAAGAGCAAAATGAAAAAAAGAAAGAAAGTATATTTGTATTCTCTAAATGCTCAAAGCAGATGCTCAAAGCTCATATAGTACCTTTGGACCTGTTTTGAGCTAGGGTATTTATTTCGGAATGCAATTACATCTTCACAAAACTATTCAAAAAATTGGGCCCAATAGCTTAAAAAACCTCCAATTTTAACTTTTGTCTCAATTCTACATTTTGTCCCAAAAAGTCTCAAAATTTAGGCAACATTTTTTTGTCCCGTAAGAAACCCCCAACCTTAAGTCAAGTCCCAATTCTTGCCTCAACTTTTTTTCATCTCATAAAAAACCACTGACTTCAGTTCCCGTATCATTTTTATCCTAAACACTTTTTGTCTCATAAAAGATCACCAACTTTTACTCAGTCCTAAATCTACCTCCATTAACCCTCTATTGAGATTGGTCCTTCGTGAGTTTTGTGCTCGGTCTTCAACTTCTCGTGTTTGGGAATGTTTTCATTTCTTGTGGACACTCAAATAGCTAGTGCTTTGAAGTTTTCCATCTCTCAACTGTTGATGAAAATTTTTGGAGGGAGGGTTAATGGGGGCATATTTATGACTCAAGTAAAAGTTTGTAGTTTTTTTAAGAGACTACGAGATTTTAGGGTAAAATTGTGATTGGGCGGTAAAATTGAGACAAGATCTAAAGTTGTGGGTTTTTTCATAGAACTAAAAAAAGTTTATGGTAGAATAAAAAAAATGACCTAAAGTTGAGGATTTTTAATGGGACAAAAATTTTTTAGACCAAAATTGACACTGGATATAAACTTGGAGGTTTTTCATGAGATGAAAGGCAAAATTGGGACAAAAGTTAAAGTTGGAGATTTTTAGGATATTGGGCTCAAAGAATTGTGATATTTGCATTCATCCAAGAGAATTCGGAGCCCAAAGCCCGTCGAGAATACGCAATTTCCAAACGCAGCTCCCAAACGCAACCCCAGAAGCGGCCTGACTCTGGAAATAGACCAAAACGGTGCGTCGTTTCTTATAAAGAAGCTGATCCGGAGTACATATAAAGCGAGTGCCCTAGTCCCTCTCCACTTCTTGCTTTTGCGACATACATAACAGCGAAGGATCTTGTGCACGCTGTCTCGGTGGGTTTGGTTCAGTGAAGAGCAAAGATGGAGCAGACTTTCATCATGATCAAACCCGACGGTGTTCAGCGAGGCTTGGTTCGTTCTACTTTATCTCTTTCTATCAATTTGAGCCCTGTCGAACCCAGCTAAGTTTCTGTGCTAATACCATGGTCGTTCCATGTCTGTTCGCAAATTGGAAGCAAAAATGAGATCTTGTAGTTAGTACAGCACCGGAGAACAGGCTGTGCTATATATATGTCATGCAAGAGGGTGTTTTTGGCTTGGGGAATGATTGGACCCTTTGAGTTGAGTATAGGTTGAGATATTGATGTTGCTTCCCATTCCTGAGGCGAGATGTGAGCATCATGAGGTTTCTAGGCGTGCGCATGTTTTTGTTGGGTCTATTGCCTTTACAAAGTTGCTTAGACTCATGTGGGAATGGTGAAGCCACAGAATTGAAGGTTGTTAAATGATCACATCTAGGCCTTTATGATATCCCATTGAATTTGGTGAATGATTTCTAGTTTTGGTTTCCGGTAGTACATGTATTTCATTTGCCTCGCAACTTTTTTCTACTTATGCGAAGAATGTATTTGAGACTAGAATGATGCAGAGGATATTCACTACGACTGCTCGTTTAGTAATATCTTATTCTTGGCACAGGTATGTGAGATCATCAGCACATTTGAGAAGAAGGGTTTCTATTTAAAAGGTGATGGCTGATATTAGTATTATAATCTACTCTCTTCATCATTTTTTATGAACCCAATTTTAATGCTTAGAGACCGAGTAATGAATTTTAGGACTGAAGCTGATTAGCGTGGAGCGCCCCTTTGCTGAGAAACACTATGAGGACCTCTCCTCAAAACCCTTTTTTGAGGGCTTAGTCGAGTACATAATATCCGGTCCTGTAGTGGCTATGGTGTGGGAAGGTAAAAATGTTGTCGCAACAGGTCGGAAGATCATAGGGGCCACTAACCCGTCGGCCTCGGATCCTGGTACTCTCCGTGGCGGTTTTGCAGTGGAGATCGGAAGGTATGTCTCTCCAACATGGACTAATGCTTGGTTGTCCTTTTTCATCCAGCTGTTTGAGTGGTCTGCTTTGTGCAAATTCATTCTGAGCTCTTCATTGTATCTTCTATGTCAATGCAAATGACAGACTTTGAAAGGTTCAGTTATAAGGTGGTTTTGGTGGGTCCTTGAAATTTTTATGCATTCCCCGTGTGATGGGTCCCGAGTGAATGATTGAGCAATTGTTAACAGATGAGGCAGATCATTTTCCAAAATGGAAATTCCCAACACTACAGCTGTTAACTTGGCCTATACTAGAAGGAAGGGAAAAAAAAAAAAATTTCTTTGATGTAGTTTTTTTTGCAATTGTGCCAACGGGCATCATTACTCTCTTTTTATATACTCTTTTTATCACTTGGATGGATGAGATATTTAAATCGAAATCTGGTTGTCCCATGATAGTTTTTCTGAATCTGCTTGTGGTCCCAAATGCAAATATAGATCTTAACAAGTGACATCTCTACATTTGAGATTTCTTAACGTTTGTGAGAGAAGAGATCTGCACTCATACATAAGGTGCCGATGAAGTAGAATTCATTTCTCATGTGCTTTACCAGGGATTGTGCATTTTCAAGAAGCTTAACTCTGTAAGCTGGCTGATGTAGCGAAATCATTCGTTCCTCTTTCTACTTTAACCTGCTGGGAGCGAGGGCTAACGGCGTATTTGCAGTTGACTTCTCTTTACGAGTGTTCCTCACATGTTTCCATTAAACCTCAGGAATGTGATCCATGGAAGCGATTCTGTGGAGAGTGCTAGGAAGGAAATAGCTCTGTGGTTCCCCGACGGGACTGTGAACTGGCAAAACAGCCTTCATCCTTGGATCTACGAGTGAAATATTCACCGGGCGGATGGGCCAGTTACTACTCTGTGTTCGAGACAGATGGACATGGAAGCACTAGCCCTGGAGATTTGTCTGTAAAACATATGATGAGGATGCTATGCAGCAGAAACATAGGCTACATTTTCATGGATATGTACCTTGTGGTTTGTTTTTACCAAGACCAGTCTACTGTAGCATCAGGAAATATCTGTGATGGGCCGGCTAGCGGGACTCCCTGATTGTTTTTGCGCTCGCGATACTCGACAAACCTTGGAACGACGTATGGCAGCCAGGGATTCCAATCCCACCAACCTTTCTCTTGCGCTGCAGGCAATGCGCGGCGATTGGTTGGTCCGTGCGTAGGCCACGTCACGTGTTGAAAAATCCCCCCATGCCATGCGGCTCTCCCCCTCTCTCCTTTCCTTGCTCCCCAAGGGTCATGATCTTTGAATGCGATTTCGGCTTTAATTCCTAATTCCCAGCCTCGTTGACCACTCAAGCATCACTCCCCACTAAAACGAAACCAGGTCAGCGAGGAAACAAAACCCTCTTCTTAAAATTAAATCATTTTCTAATTTGTTTGAAATTTCCAAAACAAATCGTGATATTACACGCTCGCAGGATACACCACAGCCAATCACTAAATCATGAAAAACCAGAAAAAGGAAATTAAAAAAAAAAAATTCCTAAAAATAGGAAAGAAAATATTAGGAATGTGGAAGCGGAAAACAAGTAAAGAAGAAAGCATTTTTCTCCAATCCGGAACCCTCCTTTTGCAAAAACCAAGCCCCACACGCCACCCCGCTAACCACCACAATGCTGCCCTCCATTTCCAGAGCGGCGGCAGCAGCAGCATCATCATCGTCATCTTCTGCAGCTTCATCTTCTTCCTCTTCCCCTCTGCTCCTCATCTCCTCCTCTCTCTCTAAACCCTCCGCCCCTCTCTCTCTCCTCAGCCCCTTCCTCTCTCTCTCTAAGCTCCCCGCTCCCTCCCCAAGCCCGCCTTCCCCGGAACTCCCGCCTCGCCGCCTCCCACAGCCCCCATGAACATCCTCAACAAGCTCGGGTTCGGGCCCAGGACCCCGACCCGTCGGCCATGGACTCCTCGATCGCCCAGGGCCCCGACGACGACGTCCCGGCGCCGGGCCAGCTGTTCGCCCAATTCGGGGCGGGCTGCTTCTGGGGCGTCGAATTGGCCCTCCAGAGGGTGCCGGGAGTGTCCAAGACCGAGGTCGGTTACTCCCAGGGGTTGCTGCATAATCCGACCTACGAGGACGTGTGCACCGGGACGACGAACCACTCGGAGGTCGTGCGTGTCCAGTACGACCCCAAGGAGTGCGGCTTCGAGTCTCTTCTCGACGTCTTCTGGGCTCGGCACGACCCCACCACCCTCAATCGTCAGGTGAATTTCGTTGGGCTTCCACCAATTTCCTCTCTTTTTCACTTTTTTGTCGTCTTCGCTGAGGTTTCGTTTGGTAATTGAGATTGAATTATTAGGTGGAACGATTTCTGGTTCTGGGGTTTATGATTCATGAGGTTGGTCGGGTGATTGAATTCTCGCTATCTATATATGACTGAGTTTGCGGGGTGCTTGTCGTCTGCTTCGTCACTTCAGTGGGGAATAGCGACGTATATACCTGCAGTCATTCTACTTCCTGAATACAGGACACAGTGATGCTGTAATTTGTTGTGCTTGCGGTCGTGGCTCTTGATGGCTCTGTTGTCTGGGTTTTCTTCAACGACCGTGTCGATATTCCTGTTTAGCTACAAGATTTTGTGCTTCTCCTTCGATGAGTCTGGTTTATGCTTTGATTAAAGACTATAGCCTTTCTATGGTTTCTCCTCTGGCCAAAGCAATGTTAAAAACTTAAATTCCTCCATTGCACTCTTCCGGCGGCAAGCTTGCGAGCGTGTTAGCATTGTGACAAGATTTTCCTGAAAGGCAAACTGGCCCTGGAGGTCCTATGAGTAATTAGATCTCTGCTTTCCTCAATTTCTATCCTTAGTCGAGTCTGTCTACAATTATCTTGCTAAACAACAATGGATTAGATGAGACCATGTGAGACTATCCCCCCTCTGTTGCGCAGGGTATGAACTATGAAGTGGATCACGATATTCACAGCACTTAAGGAAATGCTTATTCTTTGATTGTGTCAGTGTTTGGTGACAAGCAACCACCTTGAAGGTGTTTGATGTTTTAAAACTAGTCTGAAGGAGGACGAGGAGTTTGATAATTAGTTAGTGCTAAGTTCTGCTTGTCTTTGTCAGTTTTTTCTTGTTGATTTTATTGATCTTTTGTTAATTGCACCGTCATTCATTGATGTTCAAATAATCTCTGTAAGTTTTTTCCCTTCTAAAGGCTGCATGCCTTTTGCTTTTGGCCATGTATTCGCCGACCTGTAGTGTGGGTCTGCTTACCCACTTCTCCCTTCTTTATTATAGATTGTGCATAAAAATGAATCCACATGGTATTAGTGCCATAGTGCTCCGTTTCATGCTATGTCATTGAGGAGTGTTGGGCACAAATTGCTAACGAACTCATTTGAACCATTTATTCTGGCTATTTTGCATATATAGCAAGTGTAACTCCCAGATTCTAATGGGTTGATGACGAATTGAACAGGGTAATGATGTGGGCACCCAGTACAGGTCAGGAATCTATTACTATACACCAGAACAGGAGAAAGCAGCTAGAGAATCCTTGGAGCAGCAGCAGAATCTCCTCAACAGAAAGATCGTCACAGAAATTCTGCCCGCCAAGAAGTTCTACCGTGCAGAAGAGTACCACCAGCAGTATCTCGCTAAAGGAGGTCGTTTTGGTTTGAAACAATCTGCTGCTAAAGGTTGCAATGATCCTATCCGTTGCTATGGCTGAAAGAAATTGGTATTGATGTCAGGATTGGAGTTGTCATGGTCATGCGGTTGGGGTGCTGTTTATGTTAAATAAGTGTCTATGCAGTTGACTGCTTAAGAGGGCTGATGGATCTAGTTTGTTGCGTGAGGAATTTTAACCCTCGTCTATAAGTATATGGATGCTCTTTTTTACATGTTTCTTACTTTTTATTGCACCTGCTCTGGTATGGTTTAGCTTTGATATAGTACAGTCTCCTTGTTACCTTTCAGAGTTCAATAGCGGAACTGCAAAACTAATATGTGAAGAGGAATTTTACTAGCTTCGTTCACGTGCGCAGTCTCTTGTATCCATCTGTTCTGATGATGATTGTTGTCAAAGTTGTCGCATCCCGAAATCCACTTAGAAACTATGGCCACCAAATGAGAATTAGTCCATGGATGCACATCCATTACCTCGAGAGCACTCGCTGTGGATTACGTCACTACCGAGATATTCAGTGTACTTTTGAATGGCTGAGTAACCCCTTGTATAGGAGGGAGCTATGGGGAATGGCTACTTTCTGGGATGAGGAGGATTCGTCCAGTCCTTGAAAGATGACTACTTTTTCTTAAAATTTAGCATCCCGGTAACTGGTTGGAAGAAAACAAGTAGGTGTCTTCTGCAATATCACATCCTAGCAGTCGCAGCGACTGATCTTCTCAAATCGCCATGGGGAAGGAAATTACAATGCATAGAAGGGAAGGAGATGAGAGCTGATGTCTCTTTGATCCTCGAATGTCTCATGTCAAGTGTTTCCTTCTATTTGCACAAAAAATTAACGAGGTCCTCGGCGTGAATAAGCATGTGATTTGAGGGTAGGTGACTATCAATGCAGGATATGCGAACATTTGTCGATGACCATAAGAGCGATAGTTAATATTGATATACATCAATGACAATGGACCAACTATAGATACACTATATAGCATCTGGTGCATGATTGTCATGATGGAGTTGGTCGGCAAGGATGCCAATTAAAGAAGGTTTATGGGGCAATGAAAGTCCAATAATGTGTGTGAGAAGAATAAAATTAACTTGAATGTAACTCTGATATTTCTGCCATTAAACCTATTTCCTTTAATAAAAATCAAAGAACAACTTTCAGTGCAAGGTATTTTATCAGCAAATTCTGATGAAACACTTTCTTTATTTGTTTCTTCCTGATCCTCAGTTTAGAAATGAAGTTAGAAACAGGTCAAACCTGAAGGCATTTTCTCAAAGAACCTCCTCTATTTATCGCCTCTTTGGTAATTGGTCTATTTTTATCTATTTTTCAAAGGAACATAAATCTATTTATATACATCAATTAATTTTTCTATTCTTCGGAGTAGATCGGTTGCCGGGGAATAGATTTGTAACAAAAACAAGAAAAAAATATCTACTTTTTGGTTCTCAAGAACAAAAAGAGAAATAATATTATTTTAGAAGAACAAGCTTAGCATAACTTAATACTCATCTTTACATAATCGACACAAATTGAGAGGGCTGCCCTCTCCACCCTCAAGCGAGGGTCTCCCTTGCCGCCCTTGAGTGAGGTATCAATATATTCAACTTTTAGGTTGATGCTCGGAGTTGAGCTCTCCTTGTTGATGACGCGCGGACCAGCGTAATGCCACTGCCAGTACTTCTTCCAATGCCTTCTCCACCCGGATGGCTCGACCCTCTTCAGACTGTACCCGGCCATCGCTCGGTTCTTCACGAGTTTGTGGAGATGAGCTCGTCAATGGACTATGGCGGCGAGGAGGATGATGATGTTGATGACGATAGAGTAAACCTCGATTACTCTCTGCATTCATATGTGCAGGGAAAGGACGAAGCACGTAACAAGTCTATTTCTTACGTGTTGAAACTTGGACACAAGAAAGTGGCAGGACGCTACACTAGGTGGGCTTATCGCAAAGCTAGGTCCATTGTCGTTTGTAAGCAGACAACGGAATGTGGAGCAGCGGGACTTACGTGTCTTTACGGTCGAGAACTTGGGAAACTCGACCGATTGTTCTGGGTGATCTGCGGGGCGAAAACACGTCTCCTGTCCCGCACCGGGAACTGCCATGAAGTTTGGGGAGGGAAACAGAGCTCATTTGTCGTCTATTACGCATGAGATAACATAGGACACTAGGACGAAATGTGGGAACTGTACCGATGATAATTTAAGTGAACCGAACCAATTTCTGTAACACGGGTCCTGCTTTTTTTTGCGAATTGAGGAATGAATGAATGACGAGTACACACCCACCCTGTGCTGGCCGAGTTGGTGGAATCGCACGTTGGCCACACGTAAGGCCGGGGTTGGATTCCCCAACTCGTCATGATACGTGACTAAAGTGGGGAGTCATGGGAGGTGGATCCCTGCCCTAGCACCTCTGGTTTACGTGTAGTTGCTGTCGGTGCGAGGCGGTTTCACGGTCATAAAAAAAAATGAATGACGAGTACACTTGCAGCAAACAAAGACAGTCCCTTGTCCCCCGCCCTAGCCACTGCCAGTAGCCAATGTCCTCCGCACAGATGTAGGGACAAGTTCGCTGTCGTCTCTCGTGCTTTGGAAGACAAACTTCGGGACTTGGGGGTGGGTGGTGAATATTCACCGGGCGGACAGCCTGGGGCTTCCATAAATTATTGCCTACGATCTATAACCCAGCAACCGCCAAGATTAATGAAATACCCGCCCGACCTTACAAGAAATACGATCAGTTCTATCCGCCGCACACCACGTTCCGTTCAACCATTCGGGAGCGTCGCACGATAGCAACACACTAAGACGATATGATTTCAACACCACTTAGGAAATCACGAACTTTCCTCCATCATAATAGTAGGCTGTCTCACTAATTTATCTTCCTCCGACTAGAATCTCTCTTAGCAGTCTCTTTAGTCCTTCACTGGCCCACACATTTTCACATAATCGAGTTGATGGGGGTGGGGAGCCCCTCAACATGGCTTCGCCGGCGTTGTTCCTCTTTCTTGCATCATTAGATTCATTACCACGGGGACTAGTGAAAAGCCAACGGGGAACCGGACCAGTTTTGGAACCGGTTTGTGGATATTTTTAAAAAAGGTAAAAACTGATTTCTCTCTCTCTCTTCGAGCTTGTGCGATCCTGCCCCTCTCTCTCTCAATCGCAGCCTGCGATTCTCTCTCTCAGTCTCTCTCTTCTCGAGCTCGTGCGATCCTGCCTTTCTCTCCCTCAATAGGATCCTGCACGACGGTCCGCGGTCATCAAGGACATTGCAAACACTTGTCATCGCTTCGGCTTCTTCCAGGTAAGCATGACGTGTGTGAGTATGCACCATTGATGTCGCATTACGATTTTGTTCCATACTAATATTTGCTTTTCCACTGTCCTGACCATCGAATTACCTTGATCGCGACGTATGCTTCCTGCTGGAACAGATTGTGAACCATGGAATTTGCCAAACCGTGATGGATGAAGCCCTTCATGCAGTATCCAGCTTCTTCGACTTGCCAACTGAAGAGAAGATGAAGTACATGTCGAACGACGTGCACGAGCCGGTGAGATACGTGAGGAGTCTGAAGGACGGGATCGACAGGACACAGTTCTGGAGGGGCCACCCTGAAGCATTATGCACATCCACTGGGCCATTGGCCAGAGAATCCCCCTCATTATCGGTACACTCTCTTTCGCCTTTGGGCTGACGAATGTGTTGGTCGCGTATGAAAATGAACGAGGTCATACATTTGAACCGAGCACACACTAGAAGGACACGTAACTTGTTTATGTTGAATGTAGAAACGCACTACTCCTTTGGGATTTATGTTTTGTCCTTGCTCCTGCGAACCGAGACGCAAAATGTCTGCTTGCGTCACATAAAATATTCACTGAATCCTTAAACCATACCCGCACTCACACTTGCAGCCGCACCATATAGCATAATGTCAGAGTTGAAGCAAAGCAGGGTAACGAGCAGAAAGTAAGGACGCATTTAGTAATAATTCTCTTCTCAAGAATAATTTCTGATTAAAAATGATCTTTTTATTCTACTCTTGAGAAATTTTTTTAAATATTTTAAGGCATTTGATAACTGTCCAAAATTTTCTACTATAAGAATAGAATTGTGTGTGGTATTATCCTCAAAATTTCTTCTCCAAATCATTTTTTTAAAAAAATTTAAAATTTTTTTATAATTTTATTTTATTTCTTTTTTCTTTTCTTTCTCTTCTTCTTCTTTGAGCTCTCGCCAATGACCTCGCCAGAGTATCGCGGCCCTTGGTGAGGCTGTGCCTTGTCGGCCGAGCCTTAGTTGGGCGGGCGGCCTTGCCTAGCCATGGCTCGGTTGGGCTTGGCCACCGCCTTCGAGCAAGCCTCGCCTGGCTCGGTGGTGGCTGGGCAAGCCTCCGGCGAGGTCGCAAGACCGCACCCAACTAGTCACTAGCAGCGGTGGATGACGGCGACAACAGTGGAAGAAGAACAAGAAGAAAAGAATAGAAAAGAGAAAAAATGGATTGGTTTGATTCTGAAATTGTTCTTGGAAACAAAGAATCAACTATTTTTTATTTCTCGATTTTACTCTAAATTTATTTTCGGGAACAAATTTGTTTCGGGAATAAAAAATTTATCAGACGGATTTTTATTCCAAATCTATTATTGAGAACAAAAGAATAGAAATTTTCATTATTTGGCAAGTTGCCAAACGCATCCTAAGTGGTCCAACTTAGCTCTGTCAAACTTTTTAAAATGATAGCCCTATCGACATCATATAACCACATATTGAGGTGCTCAGAATTAGAACCCAAAGTTAGATTGTGGTCAAAATGCATGCATATAGACATGTCCTCATCAGTTCCTGATCTGGTAGTGGACAGTTGAAGGCGTTTAGGACATCCCGATCAAGACTAGTGGACTGCAACATTCCCCGCATTTGAGCCTTCGAGTCTAGTCAATGGACTGCGACTCTAAGCGTATCTCCATCTCATATCGTTTCTCATGATTGTATAAGGGAGAAGATGAAAAAATTCAGTGCCCAAACGAGGAAAGTGACGATGGAGCTGATGGAGGCCATCACGGAGGGCTTGGGACTAGGACCCTCGTATCTGACCTCTAAAATGGAAGCGGGGATGCAAATGATGGCGGTCCACTGCTACCCGCCGTGCCCAAATCCGGAAATGGCGCTAGGACTACCACCCCACTCTGACCACACTTGCTTGACCATCGTTCTCCAGAGCTCCCCTGGACTTCAGATCATGGACCCCGATGACTGCACCTGGAAGTCCATCCCTAAAACCCCTGGCGCCTTACAAGTCCATGTGGGGGACCATCTCGAGGTCCTGAGCAACGGCCTGTACAAAAGCGTCGTCCACAGAGCGGTCCTCAATTCTGAGAGGACCCGACTTTCTATTGCTAGCTTGCATAGTCTCGGCATGGACGAGACGATGGAACCCGCCAAGGAACTCGTGGGTGCGCATGGGAAAAAGTACAGGGGAAGTTGTTTAAGGGATTTTCTGAACTTTTTAGCCACCAATAACTCAGGAGAGGGCAGCAGCTTCATCAATACTCTCAAGATCAATCCATCGTTGCTAGATCCTGACGTACCACAAAGTTCCCGAGATCAAAGTTTGCTTGAATTTTCTTCCTGTTTCTTTCATTCTGTGTCTGGTCAGTTAGTTTTTGTAGCCCCAGATTCCGTATATATGACGCATTCGCAAACGGTAAAGAAAATGAGCACGAATCGTTGCCATTTCACATGTTACCTCTTCCTTTAAAACTTTCTCGGGCACGAATTGTGTATAAATTTCAATTTTTTTTGCACCGAAAGAAATGGTGTAAGAATTAATCCATGTTCATTTGAAAGCTTAGCTTGGAGAATGTCACGACAATCTTTCGCTAGGAAAAATAGATAAAAGAGTTGCCTTACACCAGACAGAGCCATTTGGAATTTGCCTTTTCAACAATAACGATGATAGTAATTATTTGGCCAAAAGAACAATAATACTTTTTTATTTTGGCCCAAAGTATATTCTTCTTAAAGTAATAGAAGATGGTGTCTTTTGACGTCGTAATTTAGATGCATCAATGTAAATAATATCCACAAAGTGTGACCTTTGGTCCAGCCTAAGGATCTTAAACAAATGCCGTGATTATCAGAGTCCCCGTTCCACGTAAATAAAACGGAAGGGTTAATCGCGGGGGGAATTTGTAACCAAATTTGGAAACATCCCCTGGCCTGATCCTAGCTCTACTGCGCTGGCCTCTCGACGACTGCCAGTCCAGTACCTTATATGAGATCATGACAACATTGAATCATGTCAACACAGAGAAGAAGATCGGGAATCATCGGTTTTAAAATGTGATTTTAGAAAATACTAGAACAACCATCTGCCGACAATCATTTCAACAAAAGGAGTTGCATACAAATTTTAGTTTTTAAAACGGGTATTTTTCAGTGAAAGTTCTATGAACTCCATTGATAGCGTGTCAACAAGAAGAAGCTTTAACAGATACACGTGTACTTTGAGTTGGTTGATTGAAATACTTGGCATGTCAGTCATTATACAGAGGGGAGTAAAGAAAAGAAACACGTGTAAATGAGCAAGTAGAAGATCCAACATGCGATGCCAAGACAAAGTCATAGGTTGGATCTAACCAGCTTTTACGTACGGGCCAGAGATCAGGACAACCTCGCAACGAGCGGGAAGGCAACCCAGCTTCCCTAATCTTGGAACAACCATTTCATCAGTGAAACTCCCTCGGCCACCTTCCTTCCTCTCCCCCACTGGCTTTGCGCTCCCGCGGTTTCACCTCCACATCCACACAGTTTATAGCTTTTCATTTTGACATCGAGCTGGAACAGAGTGACGTAAGATGACTACATGCATGCGCTGCCGATGGCGTCGACGATCCTGAGGATGGGATCGTTCCAGGGCAAAGAGCTGCCTGCTTACGAGCTTGCCGAGAACACCGTCCACGTAACACCTCTCGCATTGCTTGTGTGTGCGGCCATTCTCTGGTTCTTTTCCAATCAAAGGTGCTAGAAATTAGGAACTTCGCATCCCCATTGAAGCCGTAAGTAAAGTTTAGTTTTACAGTTCTCTTCTTTGTTTTTCTTTGCGAGCGTGCGCGTGTTGGGCAGAAGTAGCGGATGTGGGAAGTAGAGGGAACTCGGGCCTTGTTTGGTTTAGCATTCCCAACGGACTTTCATTCCCGAAATTCTATTGGGAAATAATTTAGGTGTTTGGTTCAGCATTTGGAGGTGTCCTTAGCCAAATGCTAGCCTTTGAAATGCTGAAAATCCAAAGCAGGTCATTAGCATTTCGGAAATACAAGTCCATTTCTACTATTTATCCGTTGATTTCTTTTTTAAACCGATTATCTTCCCCACACCCCAACCGCCGTTGATCGGCGACGGAGTTTTATCGGATTTTATTTTTATATTTTAAAAAAATAATAAAAACTCTTTGCAAATGTTGGGTTCGACTTTTTTTCTTTGTCATTTTTATCTTTTGACAATCGGTAGCACAACTTTTTATAAATATACTATAATGATTATTAATTAACGAAGATGATTAATACTACAATAATTAAAAAAATTATTCAAAGTTGAAAACAAACCTAAAAGAATCCTAAGCCAAAAGTTAAGCTTTGCATTTAATCTATAATCAAATTCTTTTAATCAAATTTTTTAATAAATTTACTAATATATATATATTTTACATTACTCTCAACATGAAAATGTAAAAGGTTATATAGTCATTGTTTCTTTTTGCAATTTTAAAAATACTAAAATAAAAAAAAAATAAAAAAACTTAATTTGGTTACGCTAAAGGGCTTTTCAAATATATGTTTACCAAAGAGTCTTTGCATTTCCTAAAGCACTTTTCGATTACGGTTTACCAAACAGTCTAGCATTTTGGAAAATCATTTTATCTCAAAGGTATTTGCATTCTCCAAAGGTATTTCCCCAAAGCCAAATCAAACGAGCCCTCGATAGAGGAGGATGGAAGGGTTGACGATCAAGGGAGACATTGACACGGAGATTGATGGGACCCAATCTAGGCTTTTGCCCTTCCTCGATTTGGGCGATGCCAACTCGTCTTTGCCATTGACCTCGACCTCGAGGCATCCACAAGATCGCATTCGCCACGGCGACAAGAGTTCCGGAAATCCCACCACCAAGTCGTGTGGGTCATGTTCTTCTGAATTGTTTGAGAGCTCCAGTTTGGCGGTCTTTGGAATAATGTCAGTTCAAAGGAAGTCTTGTTAAATTGTGCGAAAGTGCTCCAATTTGGCGGTTTGGGACGGAGCCTTTTAAGGACCTGCTCAGGTCCTGACAAGATTGATGCATCACAAGCAATTTTCTTTTTTCAATTTGACTCAACAATTAGATTTTCCTTTCACAATCTGATCTTACAGTGCTTGTTAATAAATACTTATTATCATAACTAAAGAGTGTTGACACCTAAATTTTAACTATTTTTATTTGTTTATATTAGGGTAACGATAATATTTAACTTATATTTTAAAAGTTGTTAAAAAATATTTTGTGGAGAAAGGAAATTTTGAAGGATTTTTGGATAATGAAGTCATATCAAAAGTTGAGTGAATTATCTTAAAAAAATCTTCATAAAGAATTTGGGGCTATTTTCTTGTTGGGCACATCTCTCTGTTTCGAAAGATGATCCTTAGTCATTAGGTTAATATATGCAAATCTTCGTAGCTAGAACAAACTGGGTTTTCACTTTATAAATAGGGCGGGAGTTCTCTTCGTCGAAGGAAGGAAAAAAGAGAAAAACGCAAAAGCCTGCAGCAGAGAAAACAAGTGAGAGAAAAGAGAGTGAAAGCGACGTGAGAGAGAGAGAGAGAGAGAGAAAAGAAAAGGAGAAGAAAGGTGCTGCATCGTCGTCTCCTTCGCGAAGGCCTTCTGGCCGAGCCAGCCTGAGCCGCGCCGTTCCTCATCGCACACCGCGCCCACACCGCCGCCACTCCGCTGTGCCCCTCCCTCGACGAGTCTTCGCCGCTGCTGTTCACGCCCTGCTGGTCGCCATCCCCGATGCCCGTGAAGCTCCGCGTCGCACCATTGCGCCGGTCACTACACCACCTTTTTCGAGACACTAGCAACCTGCGAGTCCCCAGTCTTGCGCTTTGGTTAGCCTCGCGCCGACCTTGCCATGTCTCTGCCTCCAATCGTGACCCGACGCCACAGGAGCCCCAAATCAGCTATACCGCTGAGCCGATCTGCCCTCTGTTGTAGCCCATTATGACCTGCGACCTCCTACTCACTCACCACCGCGCCAGAGTGCCACTCGATCTGCACCTTCTGCAGCAACCGACGCCGCCGCGCCTCTGTACCCGCGAGCTCGCCGCTCCGCTCTATCGCGCACCACTACCGCCCTGCTGCTCGAGCCTTCCGACCCGACGCTGCTCTGTCCGAGCCCGATTGCCCCGAGGACCAGCGACCGACGGCCTTGATCTCGACGCCCTGTTGCTCGGAGCCGAAGCCCTGCGACCTGCCTCTGCCCGTTGCCACCCTCGCCGGGGTTTCCCCCTGCCAGACCTCCGATCCGTTGCCCTGCATCGGAGCCGGTGACCAGCCGCACGAGCAAGCCCACTTTTGGGAAAAAAAAAAACAAAAAAAGAGAAAAAGAGGATTAGGTAGTCTTTTTATTTATTTATTTTTTGTTTGTTTTTATTTTCTTCTAATGAAGTTGTTCCTAAATATATGATTGATATTCCTGCCCCCTCAAATTAGGGGTTGTCAGGCCAATGACAAAGATCGATAATCCAATTTTAAGCTCGAGATTCGATTCGCAATTTAATTTTAAAATTGGTCAATCCGATCTCATGCATGAGATATGATTTGTCAATTTTTGGATATCAATATTGTTTCGCTTGATTTGATGTCGTGTTTGGATCAATTTTATTTTCATAAAAGGAAAAAATCCAAAAAAATTCGAATTAGGGTTAAGTTTGTTTTAGAATGTTCCTAGTCTTAGGGTTATCTTGCATATTTAAAATTGCAATTTTATTTCGAATTTTTAAATAAGAAAATCCAAAAAATGCGTTCATTTAGGATGTTAGTTTTCTTTAATTTAAATGGCACGTTTAATTATTTGGCAATTTTAAATTTCGAATTTTATAAAAATAAACACAAAAAAAATCAGCATGCATATATCATGTTAAATTATGGCATTTTTTACACGTCATTACATATAACATATTAGGATTGCATGTTTATCAATTATAGGTAGATAATTTTTTCTAGATAAATTGCATGTTTTTGTTAGGAAAATTAAAATGTCCATGTCATATAGAATTAGGTCCATGAAATGTACGTCATTTATTGATTGTTGTTAGGTTCATTTAATTAGAAATTGCCCGTCATTAGATTATGTCATTTAATAAATGTCGCGTGACATATAGCTCGCATATTAAATTTTATGTCGCGTGTCATTTTAGTTAAAATAATTTTGTACGTCATCGCATTGCATCACACGTCATTAGAATTAAGTCATTCTGGTTAATTTAGATTGCATATTTAATTATTGCATGTTCATTAATAAATCACAAAAAATTTTATTCATTCATATAGTTTAGGACATGTTGCCATGCTATATCATTTCATATTAAATTAAAAGCATTGCATTGCATATAAATTATAGTCTCGTTAAAAAGTGAGAGAAAAAATTGAGTGATTGCTTGTTAATTAGAAATCATATTTATGATTATTGATATGAGTTCTGATCTAACAATGCAAATGCTTTTGTTGAGGTAAGTTCTGCATTATTGAATTGCTTTCTTGGTGTTAAATTGGTGGTTTGCGCACCCGCATGATCACCTCACATGTTAGGGAAATAAATCTAAAATCAATTTAAGCTGCTTGTAAAAGCATTTTTGAAAATAAAAGAAATGGTACCAAAAGGGCATTAGAGAAATCTAATGTAACCAAATCCCCGTATCCAAAATCTCTGGTTCGTAGAAGTAAAGTAATTATTGGGTTTCTAATCAACCTATCAAAAAATAGATTAGTGGCGACTCCTAAATAAAATCTATCTGCATGTTAAGAATCTAAATATAAGTCGCGAATTAATATAGGCTTGGGAGAGCCCGAGTTAAGTCTAGGTTTAATAATCCATTAGCCAAACCCTAGGTGGTTCACACTAAAAAATTTAGGTCTCGACAAAGAGATATACGATTCGAATTATGTTTTGCTAGTATTAAATGCGCCATCTTACAGTTACACTGGATATGAGATACCTAATTATATATAATAGCAATGGAATGCATTTGCCTGTTGAGCCAAGATGGATATCAACTCCTTGGATACATTCATGAGAAATTCATAGATACATTGTTTTCAATGCAACTCTACTAAGTTAGCAATTTTACAAGGCCCACCCACGTACGTCCAAACCCTAATTTCAGTGCAGGCCATGAAGTCAACGTCACTGGGGGGCTGTTTGTTTGTGTTCTTTCTTTCTGATCATGAACACAATTTTTTTTTTTTTTTGTTCTAGGGAATAAAACAAGAACATAAACGCGTTTGTTTACGTTTTTATTTCGGGACTTGGTTACATTCCACGGAATAAATTTAGAATAGAAACAAGAAACAAATAAAACTTGTTTCTTGTTATTGAGAACACTTCCAAGAAACAATTTTTCTCTCACCTTTTTTTTCTTTCTTTTTCTTTGGCTAGTCACCGGCCTCGGCTATGGCCGGTGACTAGCCAAGGCCAGCAGCCCGGCCATCGAAGGCGTGCGAGGCTCGGCCTCACCTTGGCCGGGCGAGGCTCGGCCTCTCGTTGATCGGCTCGACCAAGCCTCACCGTGGTTGGGCGAGGCCGTTGTCCCTTGTCGACCGGTCACCGGGCCGGCGACCGGCCAAAAGGAAGAAAAAAGAAAAAAAAAAGAAGGAAAAATATAATAAAATATTAAAAATTAAAATAAACAAAAAAAATATATAAGTTTATCAAATGTGTTTACATTTTTTTTTTCTATTTCATGAATAAAAATTTTGTGCGATTCAAATATATTCTTCTCGTTAAAAATTATTTTCCGGAACATAAATAGTTTTTTTTATTTCTATTTTCTGGAATAATTTTTAAATAGAAACATTATTAAATGCACCATTAGTTACGTCAATAATAAATACTGTATTCGAATGTATAAAAAGAAAGTAAAAACTGTTGAGCCCTGGCATTCGTTCCAATACGGAGCCCACGTACAGCCTTCCTTTCTAATGTTTTAAAATTCCGAATGAATTCTGTCAGCTGGTGAGAAGGTGCTTGGCGTCCCGGTGCCGAGAACTGGCCTCTCGCCCGCTTTCCATCCCCTAATAGAGAAAAGAAGCGTGAACTCCGAAAATTGAAGTTCTGTTCTCTAGCGCATTGGGTCCCCGTGCAGAGAACCGGCAACTCTCCTGCTTTCCATCTCCTAGTGGAAAGAAGCATTAACTCCAAAAAGTTAAGTCCTGTCCGCTAGTGCTTCGGTCCCCGTGCAGAGAACCTGCAACTCTCCTGCTGTCTCTCCCGCTTTCCATCTCCTAGATAAGCAAAGGGGCATTGAATCGGGTCCACCCACTCCCATTCTTTAGAGGGTTTCAAAGTTATAACTACTTGTAAATAAGGTTGACATGGAAGGAAGCCTAGATGCAATTATAGCCATACTTAAAAGGGGGTAAATGTTTGTAAGCAGTTGTAATTAGTGGGCTATAAATATTGGCAGAGTGTAATTATGGGAATATCATAAACGCACACATTTGAAATTGATGTACTTACAATTTCTTCTTTCATCTTCTACAAGCATTTATCATTTCTCGTTTGTGATCCATCTCTACTTCAAAAAGCCAATCATTTTGTGTCCGAAATCATCACGAAATCAGTCTTCACACAAAATCGACAATCAACTTTTCAGCAAAACATCTTTCATTGTCTAGGTACCACCCATTTTTTTTAAACACTTTTGTTTGTGATGACCATACACCATCCCATCTATTAAGTGAACGTCTTTCACACATGAAGCGTCAAGCACTTGAGTGAGGTCTCGTAATAACACACAAGATTGAATTTAGCGTCCCCGGGAAACGATTAACTTGCATGTCGCTACTTTTTTTTTCTCCTTATAGTCTCCATCGTAGTAGCCTATCTTACAAATTATCTCCTGATCAGAATTTCTGTTCTTTAAGCAGTCGCTTCACTTTTTACTCATCCAATCAAGCTCTTCAATGACTGCCAACATGTGTTTTTATGATCGCGTTGGTGGGGGTGGGGATGAATGTTTGCACATGTGCCCCTAATTATGCAAAGACGCTTGTTCTTTCATCAGTCTCTTCACTTTTCACTCCATCCAATCAAGCTCTTTGCAATGATGTGCCAACATATGTTTTTATGATCGAGTTGGTGGGGGTGGGGAGGAATGCCCACGTGTCCCTCATTATGCAAAGACACTTGTCCCCGGAGGCGCCACCCCCAGGATTGGAGATGCTTCTGGACAAAGATTGCGGGCGTATATACTAGGGACGGGGCAACCCAGCGTTCCACCGTGGCCCTCGATGTCCACGCGTACCGATTCAATGTAACTCTCCTACGTTAGCTATTTACACGGCCCGCCCACGTACGTCCAAACCCTACCTTTTAGCGGAGAGCCATGAAGTCTAACATTCTTCGCCCGCTTGATTCCCTCGATAGTGAATGCTATATTAGAATAATATAAAATGAATGGAAAGAGAAAACAGCTGACCTCTGGCCTTTCTTTCCATATGGAAGTCTACATGCAGCTTTCTTTCTTTACTGTTTTAAAGCCCAAAAGGTTGTAATTTGTCCGCGAGTGCTTTGGGGTCCTCGTGCAGAGAACCAGCTGGTCTCCTGCTCTGAATCAAAGATACATTTAATCAAAGAGGGTAAGTGAACTGGGCACGGCTAAACCGTCATACCCGTGCACATCACACACCGAGAATTGCTATATAAGGAGAGATCCCTCGACGCGGGTCGACCCACTGCCATTCCTTCTCTTCTGCTTCGAACCCTTTTTGGCTTCTCTCGTGTTGTCCTTGTTTTCGCATAAATATCATGGGGGCGAATGCGAGCACGGGCATGTGGAAGACCGGCGAGTCGGCTCAAGAGCAGGGTCTTGGATATGTGCCGGACGCTTACCAAGTTCCGCTGAGGGATTGCCCCAGCTTATTTCCCGATACGGCCACTGTGCCTCTCATTGATCTAGGTGGGCTGTGGAAGGATGCCGTGCAACGGTCCTTGGTCATCAAGGACATTCGGAATGCTTGCTGTCGCTTCGGCTTCTTCCAGGTAAGCATAGATGTATATAGATAACATAGATTAATAAATGTAGGCACTGTTGGACGTCTCGTTACGATTTTGTTCCATACTATAATTTGCTTTCCAAGTGCCCTGACCATTAAATTACCTCAATTGCGACGTGCGCTTCGAGTGGAAACAGATTGTGAATCATGGAATTTGCCAAACCGTGATGGACGAAGCCCTTCAGGCGGCATCCAGCTTTTTCGACTTACCAACCGATGAGAAGATGAAGTACATGTCGAATGACGTACACAAGCCGGTGAGATACGCGATGAGTTTCGAGGACGGGGTAGACAAAACACAGTTCTGGAGGGTCTTCCTCAAGCATTATGCACATCCACTGGAACACTGGATGGATCAATGGCCGGAGAATCCCCCTCGTTATCGGTACCATCTCTTTTACCTTCTGTTTGATGAATGTGAACGAATCATTGCTTGCATATGAAAATGAACCGGGTCATACGTTCGGACCGACCACACTCTAGGAGGACATAAGCCACATCTCGTTCACAGTGATGTCGTGCGGCAGAGAGCGGCTTTTGGCCATATGCTTAATTGATCAGGGCATTATCTGATCATATATAAGGGCACCGCCGCTTGACAGCTGAAATATTGATTTTGTATTTCGGTGGGGTGGTTGTCTCGCTACCATTAAATAAATAAACGGTGAGAAGAAGGTAGTCACGCACGGCTCTTTTATAATTCAGTTTTGTCCTTGCTCCCGCGAAATGAGAGACAAAAAGTCTGCTCGCTTCACATAAAGAATTCACTAAATCCTCAAACTACATACGCACCGACACTCGCAGCCGCAATCTTAAAGCCAGCCACTTAGCACAACGTCAGAGTTGAAGCAAAGCAGAGTAATGAGGAGCGGGTAGTGGTCCAACTTGGCGGGGTCAAACTTTTTGAAATAATAAACTTAGTGACATCATATAACTGAATAATGAGGAGCATGAAGACCGAAATTAGATTGTAGTCAAAATGCAAGCATTTAGGCATGTCCTCATCATTTCCTAAGCTAGTCAGGGACAGTTGAACGCATTTAGAGCGAGGACATACCGATCAGGACTAGCAGAATGCAAGGTTCCATGTATTCGGGCCGCGGCTCTAAGCATATCTACATCTCATATCTTTTCTCATGATTGTACCAGGGAGAAGATGGGCAGATTCTGCGCCCAAGCGAGGTTAGTGACGGTGGACCTGATGGAGGCCATCACTGAGGCCTTGGGACTAGGACCCTCGTATCTGACCTCTAAAATGGAAGAGGGGATGCAAGTGATGGCAGTTAACTGCTACCCGCCATGCCCGAATCCGGAGGTGGCGCTAGGACTACCGCCCCACTCTGACTACACTTGCTTGACCGTCGTTCTCCAGAGCTCCCCTGGACTTCAGATCATGGACCTCGAGGACTGCACCTGGAAGTCGGTCCCTAAAATCCCTGGCGCCTTACAGGTCCATGTGGGTGACCATCTGGAGGTTCTGAGCAACGGCCTATACAAAAGCGTCTGCCACAGAGCGGTCCTCAACTCTGAGAGGACCCGGTTTTCCATTGCTAGCCTGCATAGTCTCGGCCTGGACGAGACGATGGAACCCGCTGAGGAACTCGTGGGCGCGCAAGGGAAAAAGTACCGGGGAAGCAGCTTCAGGGATTTTCTGAACTTTCTAGCTGCCAATGACCTTGGAGAGCGCAAGAGCTTCATCGATACTCTCAAGATCAATCAATAGTTGCTACATCCTCAACTTTGTTTTCTTTGCCCCAACCTCTGCATCTGTAATGCACTCGCAAATGCTTGTAGCCTCCTGCATCCATAAGTGTCCCGTCTTCTTTTCTTTCTCTTCACAAAAAGCTTATGAATACGAATTGCTGCCACTTCGCTTGTTACCTTAAATCTTTAAACCTTTATTGTGTCCGAATCGTATGAAATTTCAATTTTTACGCCGAAAGATGTCATTAGTGAATCAAAGAATTAAGCCACGTACCGTAATGTCGTGGTTATTTAAAAGCTTAGTTTGGATTGTGTCATGACAATCTTTTGCTAAGGGAAAATAGACAACAAAGCTACTTAATGCAAGACAAATACATTATGAAATACCACACAATGACAATAACAATAATAAAACCGATAATAGTAATTTAATTTTGGCCCAAAGAATAAAATAGTTATATAAATGGAAGATAGTTTCTTTTAAAGTCTCATTTAGATACGTTAATATGATAATATCCACGACATGTGATCTTCCTGAGATTATGATAGCATCGAATCGTGTCAACACAAGGAGCCGCATACAAATTTAATGTGTGAAAATAAGAAAAGCTTTAATAGATACACGTGTACTATTGGCTAGTGATTACGTAATTGAAATCTTGGGCATGTCAACGATTTAACAGAGGAGAGTGGAGAAAAGAAACACGTGTAAATGAGCAAGCAGAAGATCCAAACAGATTTATGTCCGATCCCAAGACAAAGTCATAGGTTGGATCTAACCTGCTTTTGCGGGCCAGAGATCAGGACAACCTTGTAACGAACAAGAAGCAACCAAGTCTCCAGAATCTTGAAACCACCATTTCGTCCCTGAAACTCACGCAGCCACCTTCCTTCCTCTCCCCACTGGCTTTGCTCTCCCGGGGTTTCACCTCCACATCCACCCAGTTTAGCCTTCGTTTCGACGGAGATGTACAGGTCATCGAGCTGGAACAAAACGACGGACGATGACCACATGCATGCGCCGCCGATGGCGTCAACGATCCTGAGGATGGGATCGCTCCAGGGCAGCGAGCTGCCTGCTTACGACCCGGTGTTGGAAATGATGAGGAAGGAGAAAACACGCAACAAGCTCGCCGAGAACGCCGTCCACATAATACCCCTGGTCTTGCTCGTGTGTGCGGCCATTCTCTGGTTCTTATCCAATCCAGGTACAAGAAAACTGGGAACTTTACACACCCATTGAAGCCGTAAAGTTCAGTTTTACAGTTCTCTTCTTTGTTTCTCTGTGTATGTGTGTGTGTGTTGGGCAGCAGTAGTGGATATAAGAAGCAGGGGGGACTCGATAGCGGCGAGGATCGAGGGGTTGACGATCGAAGGAGACATGGACGCGGATTTTGATGGAACCCAATCTGGGCTTTTGCCCTTACTCGATTTGGGCGACGCTGACTCGTCCTCGTCGACCTCGAGCTCGAAGCACCCACGAGATGGCGTTCGCCGCCACAAAAGAGGTCAAGGAAATCCCACCACTGAGTCGTGGTTTGTGTTCTTGCTGAATTGAGGGAGAACTTGTTGGTGTTGATGTTGCGATGTCTGTGCGGACGTGAGTTTATATATATGTGATGGGGTGGAGCCATCCTGGCCATTCCTGGTTGGTTTATGTGAAGACGCACAAGATAATTTCGTACGATAGGGACTTGTTGGAACATGATGATCTACTCCATAGAGACGGTGATGGCTAGACTAGTGACTAAACAAGGTTGATGAATTACAAGCAATTTTCTTTTTCCAATTCGATTCGATAGTTAGAGTTTTCCTTTTCACAGTCTGATCTCACGTTGCCTGCTGACAAAGACTCGTGATCGTAACCAAAGAGATCTAAGAAAGCCCTTAGAAAGATATCCTTTGAAATCACTAGTTGCAACGGCAAACATCATAGCACTTACAGCCAAATGCTCAAATGTCCTCTGGAAGGGGGTTGTAATCAATTTGACATGTTGGGATGTGTTGGGCATGGTATTGCCTCAGTTGTTCTTTCTCTTTTTTGATATGATAATTCAGTTAGACTATCATTTTGTGAAGTATTTTATGTGTTTTATAGACTCTTAACAACTTTCTTTCAATTGAAAGTAATGAGAATGCATAACCTGTGTAAACCATTTGCCAGATGGAAAAATTATTCCATTAATCCTAAACCTATTGTATGGATACCAATTTAGTAATCAAATTTTCAATTTTGTCAATTTAGTCTCCAACATTTGCAAAGAATTCATTGTAGTTTTTTCGATCAATTTTTGTTGGAAATCGTTGATGTAATGATCCAATCATCACCGACCGTTGTCTATGTCATGCCGCCACGTTAGCGATTTCCGAATAAAATTAACCGAGAGAACTACATTAAAGTACCGCACAAAGATATAAAACTGAATTAGAAAATTTAGGACATCCATACAATAGTTTAATACCAATTGAGCAATTTCCCTTGTACAATCCGGTAATTATAATTCGAAAGATTGATCAAATATCCAAATCAATGGTGATGGATGAGGACCGTGTAAAGAGAAGTCATTTCAAACAATTTAGAGCATGTAGCCATCCCAAGTGAGGGCTTGACCCTAAAAACCGCCATACAGTGCAAGTTCATTTAAGATCATGGGCCAAAGCCCAATAATGCGAGGGCCATCGGTGACGTTTTATTGAGCATGACTGCTACACGGTGGTGGTACAGTGCGACCCACTCGGCACCATAAGATGTTGAACCCGCGGGAGCGTCTCTTTTTATACTTCTAGACCGTAAGATGTGGGGTTATAATGAGGCTGGAGTTGGTGGACAGACACTGGCCATGAATTTTGTGGTTGTAGGATGAAGCACACTCGAATGAAGAATGCCTCGTCATGATCACATTGGTCTCCATGTATTCAAGCAAAATCAACCATGTAATTTGCTTGGCAATCACAAGTTGTGGGGGACTTTTGTAACACTTGCTATGGAGATTCTGCAACATGAAATGCGACAGTAGCTTAAGTGTAATAAATAGTTTAAGTGTCTGCATATATTGGAGAGATCCTTTATCCGGACACATATACTCCAAAAAAAACTGGTATTGTTTTATTGTTCGAGATTTAAAATATTATTTACATATAAAAAATTCAAAGAAGAGTGTAAGAGTTTTTCTGATGTGGGCTATTATTAATTAATATCGTAATTAAAGAAAAGATTCTTTCAAGCTAATTATTCATCTAGTCGGAATAATTTTAAAAGTTATGGCACAAATTTGGAGTTATGTAAATTTTGAACTACAAGGTTCAATTGAGGAGTTTTTGGAGTTGCAATTTTCTATGTGTGGATTAAAGAAAATAAATAAGATAGAAATTCCTTTTCTATTTTAGCACCACATATATGAAGTATAATATAGATGTATCTGTTTGAATTAAAGAAAATAAATAACTGTACAATTTATATTAACATACAGCCTAGAAGGACTCTAAAAGCTGGATAAAATTTATAAATAGTTGAAGTACTATAGATTCTATCCCTAGCTTCAACATAGCTGAAATTGCAAATAACAACAATTGTTAGTGAGCAAAACATGGCAAAATTAAAATCATCATTTGAACTTCTTACCAGCCTACTATATATGAGACGATAACAACGACTCTATCAACAATCCATTATTTTTTGGGAATTCCTTTGGATTTTCATTCTTTGTATTTCTCCAAATGAAAATCCAACGATAAGAATTCATCTTCATTTCGTTGAGGCTCCTCTTCTTCCCTTGACTAGAAGGACAAGTCACACAGTGTGGCAAAGAATTGTTTAATAATGCTTAAAGAAAATTTCATTTTCCAAAGGACAAATTTTCTAGCTTTTCTTCATCTTGGTTCAAGATATTCAACTAACAAAATTAGAAAAAAAATAGTCATATAGAGATAGCATAATGTAAAAGCAACGATATAATTAAATTAACTTCTTACACCAATATGAAGTTGTGTAAAGGCTTTTGTCTACAAAAACCTCTCTCACTCCAACTGCAAACTCCATTTTGTTTTCGAAAAAATTATCACTATGGTGAATTGAAAATATTGGGCCACGAGGTTTCCGTAGATGTAAAAATTGAGATAATAGGATATTGAACAGAAAAATTACGAGTGATCAAAGTTCGGTCAAATTAATGGCAAAATTTTCCTTAAATTGATGAATTGAAAATATCGATGCATAATGGTAAGATCAAAGAACTTGATTAGTGGAGAGTGCAAAATGAGACACCTGGTATTTTTTTTTTTTTAATTGTTTGAGATTTAAAATATTATTTACAAATAAAAAAATTCAAAGAATAGTGTAAGAGTTTTTCTTATGTGCAATAATATTAATTTTGTAATTAAAGAAAAGATCCCTGCTATGTGTGAATGAAAGAAAAGAAATAAAATAGAAATTCCTTTTATATTTTAGCACCACATATACAAAGCATAAAATATATGATTTATTTGAATTAAATAAAAGAAATAACTTTACCATTTATATAGGGGGTGTTTCCAAATTTGGTTACAAATTTCCCTCGCGGTTAACCCTTCCGTTTTATTTACGTGGAACGAGGGCTCCGATAACCACAGCCTTCGTTTAAGGTCCTTAGGTTGGACCATACATATAGCCAATACGTAAAAAGACTCCAAAAGCTGGATAAAATTTGTGAATAGTTGAAATACTATAGATTCTATCCCTTACTTCAACATCGCTGAAATTGGCAAATAACAACAATCATTAGTGAGAAAAAACATGGCAAAATTAAATCATAACTCGAACTACTTACTAGCATGAGATGATAACAACGAATCTATCAATAATCCATTTTTTTTGGGAATTCCTTTGCATTTCTCCAAGATGTAAATCCAGCGATAAGAATTCATCTTCATTTCATCGAGGCTCATCATCTTCTTCTCTCGACTCTAAGGACAAGTCACATAGTGTGACCAGACCTATTAAACGGGTGGGTTGGGTTGGGTCGGGTTTGGGTCGGAGTCATAAAATGATCCGATCCAGATTAACCCATTTAACCCATTTATCGTAGTATAAATTTTTTTACTTATACCCGACCCGACTCATACTCGACCCATTTAGCTAAATATAAGAAAACTTATTTCTTAATATATATATATATATATATATATATATATATATATATATATTTAAAAATGGTATTGCTAAAATACTTTAATGCAATATAAATTTAATGGATAATTTTTATAGCTTTTCTAATTTTTTAAAAACCAATTTTAAATTTTTAAATTTTTCATTTTTTAAGAATATAATTTTTCTTTTTCACTTTTTTTTTTTTTTCTTCTTCTTCTTTAGTCGGCCACCGGCCACGACTACTGACTAGCGATCGGCCACAAGTAAGCCTCCGGCTCGCTAGGCTCACTTGACAGGTGAGCTCAAGTTCGCCGAATTCGCTTAGTCAGATTTGGTGAGCTCAAGCCTCGCTTGGCCAGTTGTTGGAATTGCCGTGCCGGCCACCGACTAAGGAAAGAGGAAGAAGAAAGGGAAAAAAAAAATTGAAATATAAAAAGTAAATATAATTTCAATTTTTATAAAAGAATATTTTTATAAAGTTAAAGTGGGAAGAGAGAGATTGTGAGGCTTTAGTTGAAAATGGGTTCTAAGTCCAATCAATTTAAGACCCATTTATCTTAAACTTTCAATTTTTAAACCCATTTAACTAGTTTCTTTAAAAAATAACGACCATATACAATCCATTTATGATTAAATGGGTCATATATGAGTCTAAGACCCATTTTTCCTCCTCTAAGTGTGACAAAGAACTGTCTAATAATTCTCCACAAGAAAATTTCATTTTTCGAAGAAAAAATCTTCCAGCATTTTCTTCATCTCTTGGTTCAAGATATTCAACTGACAAAGTTAGAAAAAAAATAGACATATAGAGATAGTATTATATAAAAGTAATGATATGATTAAATTAACTTCTTACATCAGTACGAGGTTGTATATATGCTTATGTCTACAAAAATCCCTCTCACTCCAACTACCAACTCTAATTCTTTAAAAAAAATTATCACTTTGATGAATTAAAAATATTCGGCCACGAGCTTTCCATAGATGTAAAAATTGAGATAATAGTATATTGCATGGAAAAGTTACGAGTGATCGAAGTTTGGTCAAATTAATGGCAAAACTTTCCTCAATTTGATGAATTAAAAATATCAATGCATAATGGTAAGATAAAAGAACTTGATTAGTGGAGAGAGCAGAAGGAGGCACCTAGTATTTTTTTTTTATTGTTCGAGATTTAAAATATTATTCACAAATAAAAAAATTCAAAAAAAAGAGTGCAAGAGTTCTTTTTGTGGGCTAATATTAATTAATATTGTAATTAAAGAAAAAATTCTTGGTATGTGCGAATAAAAGAAAGAAATAAAATAGAAATTCCTTTTCTATTTTAGCACCACATATATGAAGCATAAAATAAATTCGTTTGAATTAAAGAAAAGAAATAACCTTACTATTTATATTAACATACAACCCCCTAGATAGAAGGACCCCAAAAGCTAGATAAAATTTATGAATAGTTGAAGTACTGTAGATTCTATCCCTGATTCAACATTGCTGAAATGGCGAATAACAATAATCGTTAATGAGCAAAACACGGTGAAATTAAAATCATAAGTCGAACTACTTACCAACCTACCATGTACGAGACGATAACAACGAATCTATCAACAATCTATTATTTTTTGAGAATTCCTTTCTATTTCTCCAAAATGAAAATCCAGAGATAATAATTTATCTTCATTTCATCGAGGCTCATTATCTTCTTCCCTTGACTATAAGATTAAGTCACATAGTGTGACAAAGAACCGTTTGATTATTCTCTACAAGAAAATTTCATTTTCTAGAGGATAAATCTTTTAGCCTTTTCTTCATCTCTTTGTTCAAGATATTCAACTGAATTAGAAAATTAAGGTTATATGGAGATAGCATAATATAAAAGCAGTAATATGATTCAATTAACTTTTTATATATGTCTACAAAAACCCCTCTCACTCCAACTACAAGCTCCATTCTTTTCAAAAAAAATTATTACTTTGATGAATTAAAATTATTAGGCCACAAGTTTTCCGTAAATGTAAAAATTGAGACAATAGGATATTGGACGGAAAAGTAATGAGTGATCAAAATTTGATCAAATTAATGGTAAAATTTTCCTTAATTTGATGAATTGAAAAATATCAATGCATAATGTGGTCAATTAAAGAATTTGATTAGTGGAGAGTGCGGAAGGAGACACTCCATAATTCTTTTTTGATTGTTCGATATCTAAAATATTATTTTTAAATAAAAAAATCAAAGAAGAGTGCAAGAGTTTTTTTTTTTATGTGGGTAATATTAATTAATACTATAATTAAGGAAAAGATTATTGTTATGTGTGAATAAAAGAAAAGAATTAAGTATATTTTAGCACCACATATATGAAGCATAAAATAGATCTGTTTGAATTAAAGAAAAGAAATAATCTTACCATTTATATTAACATATAGCCCATTAGGTAAAAGGACTCCAAAAGCTAGATATAATTTACAAATAGTTTAAGTACTTAGATTCTATCCTAACTTCAACATCGCTAAAATGACAAATAACAACAATCATTAGTGAGCAAAACATGGCAAAATTAAAATCATAATTTGAACTACTTACTAGTCTACTATATATAAGATGATAACAACGAATCTATCAACATTCTATTGTCTTTGGTGAATTCCTTTGCATTTCTCTAAAATGAAAATCCAGCAAATGATAATTCAATTTTTTTTTTCTAGAAGACAAATCTTCTAAAGTTTTCTTCATCTCTTGCAACCGACAAAATTCGAAAAAAAAAAATAGTTATACAAAGAGAGCATAATATAAAAGCAATATGATTAAATTAACTTTTTATATCAATATGAAATTATATAAAGGCTTATGTCTACAAAAACTCCTCTCACACAAACTACAAACTCCATTCTCTTTAAAAAAAATTATCACTTTGATGAATTGAAAGTATTAGGTCACGTGCTTTTTGTAGATGTAAAAATTGAGACAGTAGGATATTGGACAGAAAAATTACGAATGATCAAAGTCTGGTCAAATTAATGGCAAAATTTTCCTTACATCAACAAATCTAGATGTATGTCATATCTGTTTTAGTAAATAAATCTAATCACTTTCCTTACAAGTCCCGTCTCCTTTGGTTTTATACTTCTCTATTTAATGTTTTGTAGTTTGAAAAGTACTAGGGATTATTTGCTCTCATCTTCTTAAAGTATCTCCCAACCAAATTTATGTAGAAAAAACGAATATAATTTTTCAACAAATGGGAAAACTTTGCGATTGCTAGAATAACTTGAAAATGGGGGAAAGTATGAGTAGTTACTGCATGACTTTTAAGATGATAAATTCGCAAAGTGAAAAATTAGGGCATATTCTTCATTGGATTTTTATGGTGCATATTTACTCGTTCTTTTGTCAGCGGCCTCATTATACAGAATCTTGTGCTACTCATCATCCTTACATTTTGCTAATTCTTTTACGATCGTTTCATTTCATTTAGGATTAGGATAGGCATAATCGTATTACGTATATAGTCAGAGATTTGTACCTTCCTAAGATCACAACAAGTTTGTCCAAACAGCCGTTGGTACTATAATTCATGCTGTATCTTGTCATTTCATCATTTTTCTTCATAATCATCTTTTGGTGCTCTAGCCTCTTCATCGAATCTCTCGTCATCCTGAAGAGGCACTCCAACTTCTTTCTGACGTTGAGGATGATCTCATCTCTCAACCTCAAGTCGTCGGAGAAGGCAAAGGTGATGGCGGAGGAGGGAAGGGAGGGAGAGAGGGGAGCGAGGGCCAAAGACGGAGGAGGAGCGAGAGGAGGGAGATGATGATAAGGTGGGAGTAGAAAGTAAGCCACATTTAGGGTTTTTGTGTCACCATAGAAGGTAAATTAATTTATGGTTTCTATAAATGTAGAAGGTAAAAGATAAATCAATCGAGCAAGGTGATCTCATTGAAGATGGTAAGTGAGAAAGGTAACTGTTGATGGGTGTAAGCGGTTTGGTTTGGTTTGATTTTCTTGGAAAACTGAACTGAACTAATAAGGAAATTCATTGAACCGAACCAAATTCGATCCTAACCGAATACGAATTCGATTTTTCAATTTTTGTTTTATTTTTGCTGTTATATTTTTTTTTTTTTTTTTTGTTGTTATATATTATAAGATTAATTTTCCAATCAAATGTTTTTTGCCCAACAAGATAAAAACTTCATTGGTTTTCATAATATGTTTTGAAAATGCATGTGAATAATCACTGTTTTGAACATGTTGATCTCTTTACTATTGTAATGGGTAAGTGTCGAAGGAAAATTGACTCGGCCGGTTAGAGTTTGTAAGTGCCTTGTGAGTACGTGGATTCTTGATATGGTTGTGAATCTACATCATGATGCATGCTTATAATATGTGAATTAGTTATTACGTATAATATATACAGTGTTCCTTGAGTAATCAAACTATTCTATCATGAATATGCAAATAACTAAGAAATGTCTTGAAGAAGTGAGTGATTGGTCGCTTCAAATTATAACGACTCGAAATGATAAATGATATTATATGCTAATTGTTACTATGATGTTGTGCTTTGAAGTTGAGTGGTGAGTAGATTTCCTACTTTAAATTTAGAGCTATCATTATTAAGCTTAAGCTTACTCTAAAATACCTTATAGATTGATTAAGTTCGGAGTTCAAGGGCATTTAGATTTGCACTTCTGATGAACTATTCTACATAGAATATTTTAGTGTATATCAATTGATGTTAAATTATTTGTACAATTAACAATAAATTAGTTGACGTATCGGTGCTTGCGAAAGATGTGAACGTCTCCCCCCACTAGACCAACTACCTTGCCTCAAGTCTTTGCATATCCATCATATGCCTGAATTAGAATATATTGAGTCAGACCAATCATTCCCTTCACCAGCAACATTTCCTAGTATATTGGCTAGTCTATTGGAATTGAAGAACGGGGGCTGTATAATTTAAAAGCCATGCCATTAACTCATCATCTTGAGGAGTTAGTTCTAACTTTTGCCAACAGAGCGCTGTTAATAAATCAGATGATGCTTAGCCTTAATAAGTTGAAGAGATTGGAAATCGGATATACTAAGTTTCCAGAATGTTTGCCTGAGGGGGGTTTCCAAAGTCTCACTTCCCTTGAATCTCTTAACATCATGAAGTGTCATGAGTTGACTTCCCTTTGGCAAGATATGCGACATCTACCGAGCCTCGTGGATCTTTTTATTTGGCATTGTGAGGAGCTGGATATATCCAAAGATGAAAGCGGCAACGTCTTGGATTTCCATGGAGGGCTTCAGAGTTTCCATTCCGTGAAAATCACAAACTTTCCTGAACTAACATCTCTCTCACAGTGGCTTCTACAGGCCCGCAATCTTAAGCGTCTTTTTATTTGTGATTGCAACAATTTGAAGGACTCCTAAAAGCTAGACATAATTTATGAATAGTTGAAGTACTTAGATTCTATCCTACCTTCAACATGACAAATAACAACAATCATTAGTGAGCAAAACATGGCAAAATTAAAACCATAACTTGAACTACTTACTAATTTACTATGTATGAGATGATAACAATGAATCTATCAACATTTCATTGTTTTTGGCAAATTCCTTTGCATTTCTCTAAAATGAAAATTCAGCGATACAGTGTAACAAAGAACTGTATGATAATTCTCTATAAGAATTTTTTTTTTCCAGAGGACAAATCTTCTAGTGTTTTCTTCATCTCTTGCAACCGACAAAATTCGAAAAAAAAAAGTTATACAGAGAGAGCATAATATAAAAGCAATGATATGATTAAATTAACTTTTTACATCAATATGAAATTATATAAAGGCTTATGTCTACAAAAACCCTTCTCACTCCAACTACAAACTCCATTCTCTTCAAAAAAAAAATTATCACTTCGATGAATTGAAAGTATTGGGTCACGTGCTTTTTGTAGATGTAAAAATTGAGATAATAGGATATTGGACAGAAAAATTACGAATGATCAAAGTTTGGTCAAATTAATGGCAATATTTACCTTAATTTGATGAATTGAAAATATCAATGCATAATAGTAAGATTAAAGAACTTGATTTGTGAATAGTGTACAAGGAGCAAGCTATATGGCTTGTAAGCTCATAACATTAACAAATCTAGATGTATGTCATATTTGCTTTGTTAAATAAATCTAATCACTTTTCTTACAAGTCCCGTATCCCTTTGATTTTATACTTCTCTATTTAATGTTTTGTAGTTTTAAAAGAACTAGGGATTATTTGCTCTCATCTTCTTAAAGTATCTCCCAACCAAATTTATGTGGGAAAAATGAATATAATTTTTCAACAAATGGGAAAATCTTTGCGATTACTAAAATAACTTGAAAATGGGGGAAAGTAGGAGTAGTTACTGCATGATTTTTAAGATGATATATTCGCAAAATGAAAAATTAGGGCATGTTCTTAATTGGATTTTTATGATGCATATTTACTCATTTTTTTGTCAGCAACCTCATTCTACAGTATCCTCATCCTTACATCTTGCTAATTCTTTTACGATCATTTTATTCCATTTACGATTAGGAATATGCATAATTGTACTACGTAAATAGTCAGAGATTTGTACCTTACCAAGATCACAACAAGTTTGTCCAAACAACCGTTGGTACTATAATTCATGCTGTATCTTGTCATTTTATCATTTTTCTTCATAATCATCTTCGGTGCTCTAGCCTCTTCATCGAATCTCTCGTCATTCTGAAGAGGCACTCCAGCTCCCTTTCCAATGTTGAGGATGATCGCATCTCTCAACCTCAAGTCGTCGGAGAAGGGGCAAAGGTGATGGCGGAGGAGGGAAGGGAGGGAGAGAGGGGAGCGAGGGCCGAAGTTGGAGGAGTGAGAGGAGGGAGGCGAGGATGAGGTGGGAGTAGAAAGTAGGCGGCAAGGTTTTTGTGTCATCAAGGTAAATCAATCTAGGGTTTTTATGAATGTAGAAGGTAGAAGATAAATCAATCGAGCTCCTCTCTGGTGATCTCATTGAAGATGGTAAGTGAGAAAGGTAACTGTTGAGGGGCCAACCTTGGACCGACCCAAACCGAAACATGTCCTAGAGCTAGGGGTTTGTGAACCAATAAGAATTTGTTTTGCATGCCAGAGCGAATTAGGCCATTTTGTAATCTTGGTGTGAATTCGAGCAAAAAATATTTTGATGCGAAAGTAGGCTCAATTACACAAATGGTACATCAACTTAGATTCAATGTACACCGGACCAACTTTGGATGAAAATTACCAATATAGACGCCTATCGCCTTCGATGGTAAGTGAGAAAGGTAACTGTTGAGGGGTGTAAGCGGTTTGGTTTGTTTTGATTTTCTTGGAAAACCGAACTGAACTGATGAGGAAATTCATTGAATCGAACCAAATTCGATCCTAACCAAATACGAACTGCGGTTTAGTTTGGTTTGATTTTTCGATTTTTGTTTTTTTTTTTTTTTTTTTGCTGTTATATATTATAACATTAATTTTCCAATCAAATGTCTTTTGCCCAACAAGATAAAAACTTCACTAGTTTTCATAAGAATTCCATTTTTTCCCTTGCCATCTCGAAATATTTCAAAGCCGTTCATGATAAACAAAAGCAAAATGCACTTTTATTTTTCCATCAAAAATGAAATATATCATCTAAATTTTAGTAACAATTATGAAAAAAAAAAATAGAGATTGAAGAATTAACTATATAGTCAAACCTCTTTGCACGTGATCGCTTCTTATCACCTAATGCACTAGCAGAACTTTTGAAACGAAAGTTAGGATCCAATATACCGAAGCCCTTCTTACCAAAATCTCAAACAAAAGCACAAAATGACAAGATCCCGATACTAAAAATTGTCAAAAAAAGCACAAAACAATAGCCATCATCCCGGCAAAGAGATCAGAGAACCTCAAATTTGGAGGTGAAAACGCGCAAGCGTGCACACGAAAGTCGAACGATTGAACGAGTACAGTCAGTGAAAAGACCTCGGTGTGGGAAAGAGCCGAAATTCCTTTTCTTTTACTGATTCCAATGAAGACCCAGCACGGCAATTTACATTTCAAGATCGAGACGGAGAGGAGAAAAGCTTGCTGACTCGTTATGCATATTAGGGATAACTGAACTGACCCCCTTCTCAGTTTTTGGGTCGAAAATGCAGTTAGAATCAAATTAGCCTCCGGCTAGAATCAAAAGCACACCAAATCGGAGATGTCAAGACAGGGTCACAAAGGAAATTCTTGGTCAAGAAATGAATCAAAATGCACAATGATTTAGTTCAGGAATATTATCAAACGGATCGTATACAACTCGACCCAAAGATTTAGGACGAACACCAGGATAGGCAACCACCCGATTCCCAAAAGGCACAAAGAAAATCATTTACTTTAACACCAGAGCTTAGCAAGAGTAGAAACCCAAAAAGAAATAAATGGGAGATTCTCAAATTGAGAAATGGAATTAGAGTAATGGGATGCTCATAAATCACCCGATCAATGCTCTCCGTAAAAAGAAGTCTTTTATAAACATTTTAGAGCGTGGAGCCATCCAAAGAGTGGGCTCAACCCTAAAAACAGTCAAACGATACAATTTCCTAACCATGACGGGCAAAGCCCAGTAATGCATGGGCCATCCGCGACGGTCGCAGTACGGCCCACCCGCCACCAGCAGGTGGTGACCTTCGCGGAGCCGAGTCTCTTTATTAGTCCTCCACCGCTCCGAGTCCCAATTTCAGCTGAAACCGAGGCGCAAGGACTGGCCTTTCTCTCTGTCCTTTTTCTTTTCTTTTCTTTTTTAATAATTAAATCTTAATTACGCCTTACCTCCTCCCTTTCTCGCGGATTCCTCCGAGCTCGCTCTCTCTGTGTTAGCTTCGTGGTGGAGCTATTCTTCACACAAGACAAAAGTCGAATTCCCCTGAATTTCCGCATCGGAAGACCGACGTTCGAGCTCAATCTCGCAAGGAGAATCCCCCCGCGCGGGGCGCGCGACGCTGGGTGCAAAGATAAAGCTTCCGCCAGTCTCCGGGGGCAGCCAAGTGCAAAGGGCGACCGCCACTAGGTAAAACCGAATGTAGCAATTTTTACCCGCTCTCGGCGATTTGAGCTCGGCAGATTCCAGAATCGAATTTGCTATGGAACAGTAGGATTTCGGAGTCTCGGTTCCAGCTCCAGCTCAAATCCCCGCGAAACTTGGGTTGTTCTTTAGAACGAGGAAGGAAGATGACGGAAGCGTTCGCTGGTGGTTGTTGTGGTTGTCCCGATTGCAGGTTAGAGGATTTTGAGCTATGAGGAGCGTCTGCGTCGCAACTTTGTAGCTGGATAATGCCAGGCGTCCCTTTAGCTGCTCGTCAAGCTTCGTACGCTTTCTCCTCTTCGCTCATTGTCAATTTGCCTGTATATTCTTCTTTTTTCCCCCCTTCTATTTCGTTTTCTTCGGTTTAGTTTGGTTGCGTTCGGATGTTCGCGGTTTAAGCCGCTGGGAACTCTATGCTGGCAGAAACGTCCCTCTTAATTCTTGGTCGTCCATGGCATTTGGATGACATCGTTTTTCTCCAGCCCTTTGCTGTTCTCATTCTCGAGCTCCAGTCGTTTTGATTAAAAAATGCAGTTCATTTGTCGCGTTGAAGCTTTCGAGCCTGAACTATCTTTGATTGTTTTTTTTTTTTTTTTTTTTTTTTGGTAAGAGGTAAGTATGAACTATCTTTGATTGTTGCGCCTCGCTCCCTTTGACAAATAATCTGCATTCTTCCTGAGAAAGAACCGCCTTGGGCATTGCAGATATTCGAGAAGTACGGATCAGATGTGCCGTCAAGACTCTCAGGTGCATTTATCTGCTGAAGAGGAACTTGCTGCTGAAGAGAGTCTCTCGATCTATTGCAAGCCTGTGGAACTCTACAACATTCTTCAGCGCCGTGCCGTCAGAAACGTAATGGAGCCGATTGACTTGTACCTAGTCGCTTAGGTGTATCATGTTCTGTCAATATTAAATAGGCCGTCTAATGGCCACGCTAGATATGGGATATCTAATTAAATTTTATAGCAATGAGATGCTTTTGCCTGCTGAGCCAAGATGGATACCGAGCATGTTGGGGATCAACAGGTTACAAGCCTAAGGGTATTTTTCCAAATTGGAATTGCCCTAAGGAGTGGCCACCGCCACCCCTTCCCTCCTTCTTCAAGACATTCACGAGAATTCTTCAGATAGTTTGTTTTCAAACTTGCACCCATTGTTCTTTGAAATTTCCATACTTGCCTCCTCGCTTCCATGCTGGGTCTACCATTGTCCAAAGGAAGTGTAGCTTCAACTAATGCATCATAGAGTCTTGCTAAATAGGTTTGGGTTCTTAACAGTGCCCTTGGGCACATGCTCTATTAATATATCTGACCAGACTTTTCTTCTTCTAAAGCCACTGTTTCTTCAGAGATGTCTGCGCTACAAGATACAGGTGAAGCACAGAAGGAGGTAAGACCTCTTACAGGTTTTTGGCAGTGGCAGATCATTGTTGTCTACCTCTATATTGAAATCCCATAAGTCTACTGTTTGTTGAATAAGTTGCATATAATATCATCAAGTGCTTATTTTCTAGGACTTCATGTATTGTTAGGCACTTAGTCTTAGAGCAGCGGTTTTAGTTATGCCCATCCAACATGAGAAAAGAAGCTAGTTGATGCTTGCCATTCATCGTGGACATTAGATGGATGACTTAATTCATACCTCATCTTCACTCACAAAAATCATCTAATTTTTATTTTTATTTTTTTTATTTGGGGAATATTTTGCATCATAAAAGAATATATGCTAAGTTATGGTGAGCTTGAATATCTCTCTCTCTCTCCAAGTTATGGTGACACATGCGCGCGCATAGAGAGCCAAGGATTCAGGGCAATTGCTTATCTGCTTCCACCTACTTTCATAAAAAAAAATAAAAATTGTCAACATAATTTAAGTTTTCACATGTTATAATAATGCTACCGTAGAAATTTTGAGAAACAACTTAGATAATTTATTACTTGCCATGTTTTTTTTTTTTTTTTTTCAATTTGCCTTCATATACAGCAAATTGTATAGACAGTTGTATAGTTGTGATAGTCATGAATGCATTATTGTTACAATTAAACAATTTTGAAGCAATATAGTGCTTAGCAATCTAACCTTTCAATCATGAATGCACTACATTGATTATTTTAATCAATAAATCTAGCTTTCTACAGTCAGTTATAAGTTTGCCCCACCTACAAAAAGGTTCTAGATCTGTCCATGCATGGAACTGTTAGCTTGTGGATGGAAAAACCACTTGCCGTTTGTTTTGGATCATGAAGGAATACTTTTAGTTTACAGTCATTTTAAAATAAGCATGTCTGTGAAAAACGCATGACCCTAGGCATGATTTTCAAAATTCTTCCTTAGGTCTGATTTTTACTCTTAACATTTTTGCTTTTTAGCATGTAAATTTGACGTTTCTTTAACTGAACAATGCAAACCTTTAGATACAACATCTTGTATTGGCATGTTGATATTGTGTTTCAAGTGCATCCTAGCACTGCAAAATATCGGTGATCAAACCTTTCTCGACTTTTTCTCCCTTTTCAGTGATTAGAAAAGCTATATCCTGAGCAGAATAATTACAGCTCAACTATCTTTCCTTGGAATCTCCATATGATATTCATAACTTCTGGTCACACGGAAATTTATTCCATAATAACTGGCCATTTAACTGCCCCCTTTCTTACCCTTCTATGGAGGTGCCAAAGATGTTGATAATGTTTGTTGGCTAATGGGGTAGTCTTCTTTGATATGTTGAATTTTCAGCATGGAGATGCATATTTATATCTAAATTACAATGCTGCTAATGTTTATGTAGAGTACAAATGACAATTTCTCTGCCAAGGACTACAGCTGAAGGTTTACAATCAGGAAGAGTGCTTCCTATGTATGTACTGTTGGCGAGATTAGAGTCTGAGGTTAACAGTGTGGAGGTAGTTCATTTGTTTTTTCTATGACCTATTAATTACCAGTCTTACCTTACATATCTGAAGGCACTGGTATGCTTTCTCATTCTTATTTCTAATGCATTTTTATTTTATTTTCACCTTAAAGCATTCTGCAGAATATCGCTATAGTCGTGCATGTGTCTTGACCAGTTTCATGGGAGCTGAGGATGATACCCATAGTAGGGCAAATTTTATTCTTCCCGAGATCAATAAACTAGCATTGGAGGCCAAATTAGGCTCTCTTTTCATCTTGCTTGTGTGCTATGGTAGGTCTTCTTAGATGTCATTTGATTCATTCTCCCATCATCTTTTGACATGTTGATAAACTTTTGAGAAAAGAACTCATATAGATGAATCAGTTGGAAGACGTCATCCCATCTCAGTGTAATTATTTTGCAGCTGGACCTGAAAAATCTTCTAATGGAAATGATACAACCAAAACTCAACTGGATGTAGCACCTTATCAACGTAAGCTACCTGTTGCACGCAAGTTTCCGTTCACAGTATCATATTTGTAGCCTCTAGTTGCTATTTAATCGCATGTTTCGATGAAACTAGCTACTTGATATTGTTGAATATCTAGCTAATTCTTTTATAATAAGATCAAGTTGCTTATAAGGGGGAATGTCTGAATCTTCAATGACCTTCCTTTTCTCGAGACTGTACCATATCATAGAACAATTTTCTCCATGTATTGCGGTGATGCATCTTTGATTGCAGTTGTTGATTATCTCTTTTGTGAAGACGACTCTATTATGTCCGGGTGTAAGTTTTGCGTAATTCTTTCTTACAGGAAATGCTCCTGGATTCTATCTTTGGGAAAGATACCAATGAAATCTCTTTATTTATTGTGGGAGAAGTCACCTAACCTGAGTTTTGGACAGAGAGCAGAGGTGACCTTTTCTGTCGATATGCACACTTGTCTGGTCAAGGTATGTACTTAATTGCTAATAGGAGCCAACTGAATAAAATATGTCACTTAAATGCTGACTTCTTGCCTTTTAGAGATTTCCAATTTTTTGTAGCTTCTCCATTTCGTTTTTTAAGGTGGTTTTGGGATGCGGAGAGAGTTGATATTCTGTGATTGAGCTCTTTCTGTGAAGTATTTTTTCAATAAAATGCTGCTTTGTTCTGATGCTACTCACTGTTATTGTAGTATCTTGGATCTGACTCTGGGTATTATTTTGGCTAGATAATATTCCTCCACAAACCCCTAGAAGACAATGAATAAGATCTACTATACATAATGTACTGAAAAGTTACTACGTCCACAAAAAGTTTCCCCACTTTGTCCTTCTTTTGTTGATTCAAGAGGCCAAACATCTCTTTCCCCAGGCAGGAGAGAGGGGATTAGGAATGCTGAACTTTGGAGAAATGTCTTAGCTTTCTCGATTAATGGGCCTCCAAGTTGTTTACTTTCTCATTGTTGAATCATTCAGAGTATAATGTGCCAAGTTTTCTTTCTTTCTTTTTATAATTGAATGAAGCATTGATTATGAGTTTCTTGAATGGTACTTGAGTGAATTCCTGATTTTGGTGCACTCTACTTGAGTTCTTGACTCTGCAAAATATGCAACCCTGTTCATACCTATGGCTGATAAGTCAGGCTTAAGATTTTTAAGGACATTTGGGCGAATTTTTTGCCAGTCCTCTTGCTATTTTTACTGTCCTTGAAATTCAGTGGTCCTATTCTTTTGGGAAATAATGTGCTGTTTTCACATGTACCATACAGTCATCTAGCTACAACATTTTAGTGTCTTTATTTTGTCCATATGCAGTGGAGACAATTAAATGAAGACAGACACATATCTGTGCAAATTCCATATAGCTCTGAAATCCTGGTTTGTGCTACCCCTTTCTTTTAATTGACTGTCTGGAGTTTTCTCAATGAACCGTAAAATAGATGTTGTAGGTTTCATATATCCTTTACCAATGTGATTCTAACAGAGTGCACGAGAGCGTCTACATGTAATCGTTGCTGCTGAAGAGGTTGGGGCAAAGGAGAAATCACCGTATAATTCATCCATGTGCAATGATGTCATCTCATCATCATTCTCCCATATAATGCGGTAATCATCCTATTTTGGTAATTAATACCATGATCTTATTAGTCTGAAAGTAATTAATATGGCCTCCATTTATAAGCGATATATCCAATCTTAGAAATACTAGGATTCTTGTGTTAATAAAGCTTCAATCACACATCATTTCCTCTCCGGCATCTGCATTTTGGCTATTTCTTTGTATTTTTCAAGCAGCTGCAGTTACCTTAATTATCTTTCTTCATATAATCCATCTAAATTCCAATTTGAAGTAAGAACTTTCTGCATTTTCTGGGCTCTTTACTTTGAGGTATTCATGCACTTGCTATGGATTGAATAGTCCCAAGAGATTTTTCTAAAGACATAAGATCATTGGGCTGTAATTGGTGCATTTGGGGATACATCAAGAATAAATTATATCTGCATTATTATTCTGTTTTATTTGTATCGAGAAAACAAGGAGAAATAAGATCCGAGTTAGTCGAATGAGTAGAGACAAATTTTTCCTTTTCTTGTGAAGTTGTATGTTAATTATCTCTCTCCTTTTCAATTTTCTAGCTTGAGGGCTGGCAATGTTATTTTCAACTACAGATATTACAACAATAAGTTGCAAAGGACTGAAGGTATATTTATTTCTTTCTCCTCTTCTGTCCTTGTAAAATTAGCAAGAGCCATTTGGGCAAAGTTCAGCCTGCATAATGGTTGTTAAACTTAGTAGGGATGCAATATATATGATAGTGGTGATACCTGTCAATCCATTCTTAAATATTGTGCCAGACAGGAGCTTAGGGATTGGAGCATATTTTTGTTCTTTTCCTTTAGTCTGGCTCAGATAGGTTCTTGATTTAGATAAATTTTCTTGTTATGAGTAAGTTAAGAATTCAAAAATGGAAGCACATCTGTCTGAATGTTTATCTAAAGTAGATGTTGATGTGCAGTGCTAAGTCTGGGATGTGGTATAGTGATAGTAATTGTTTTCAGTGTAGCGCTTTATACTTCAAAAAATCAACTGCTATTTTCCTTGTATGGTCCAACACCTAATTCTTTATGAAATGGTATCTTTGATGAAAAATATTAGACCTGTTATTCGGTGAAAGATTCTAGCTGTGTGTGTGGTTAAGATTGAGTATTGACTGTGCCACCGACATGTGGGGAGAGTTATGAAATTTCAATGGCAAAGTTAAACATTCTAGCGGGTCTGACAGAAAACTTAGTGCTGTAGGTTTCTATGGAAGAACATGTTAATTGATCCTATAAATTGGCTTGCTGAAACTCCTGAAGTCATCGAGCTTTCTTTAGTGATCTTTTATAGGCGAAAGGAAAGAGAATTGAAGGTACCTGCTTGGCAACATCAGTCGGGACTTTAATTTATTTAAAGAATGTGGTCATACTTATGTGTTTGTGTCAAGGAGCCTCCTTTCATTTCATCATTCTTGTTGTATCAGCAGGAACTCCTTTTTCCTAAATTTTTGGGTTGTCTAAGAAATATTGTCGAAGCATTAAGGACTGTTTTTCTGGGTTCCGTGTGGCTAGTTCTCTTTAGGAGAATGGTCACTTGAGTAGGTTTTGGGGGCTAAATAGAAAAAGAAGATGCTGTATGAGGTGACATAACTTTCTAAATCTTTCCATTCAAATCATCATTTTACTTGTTCTGCTTGATCATTTGTGGGATTGTTTTTATCTGGTTTGCAATGGGCATGATGTCCCCTTCCTCTTCCCATTCTCTAAATTGCAGTGACCGAAGATTTCTCCTGTCCTTCTGCTTGGTTAAGTGCGCAAGTTTCAGGTGGTACTTCTTCTACTTCTTTCAATTATGTCATTTTGTTATAGTTACTCAAATCTATGTATTTAACAGGGTCTGAGGTATCATTTGTTGTCATCGCATGACCTCTTCAATTTTGAGTTTTGGGTTGGTAAACTTCAGCTTTCTATTTTTGGTATTCCCGAATTTCTGGCAACTATGAAAACAGCTATTGCATCTATGATGTAGGTAACTGAAGAGCACCAGGCCGTTTATGTCTCTGTAAGAACAGATCCTTGGAGGTCTGAGGTGAGAAGCATCTTAATAGGATCTATTATGTCCTCTGAGCTATCTTGCATCATGTTTTCTTCTAATAAAAAGCCAAGATTATGAGGATATAAGCACTAATGGCAGATGTGCGATTTAACATCAGCAGAGTAGAAATGGGTTGAGTAGACTAATTGTCACTTTTTGAGAGGCAGCAGTGTGCATATGCTTTCAGAATATAAGCTATGATTAATTTATCCACTGAAGTATTTTGCTTCTACTGATGAGCAGGCTACTTAGCCTAATCATTTTCACCTGTCTCTGCTTCGGTGGAGCATTTTTCAATGAATTGTCAAAAGGATCCAATAAATGCACGAGGTATGTTATATACTTCTACAAGATAATACACCGATGTGGTCCTTCTAACCTACAGAGTTAGAGACAGAACGTTGTTCCCAAAAATTTTATTTTTGTTTGTCATAGATTTGCTTTCAGGAAGCCAGGTGTATGAATGTGTATTTTTCATAATATCTCCGATGCTTACGCGATTTGATAGAATTCACATTAAAAGCAGAATAATTAACTGTCAATGCTGATGGAATATACATAATGGCTTGAATGTCAGATTTTGGAAAATAGAACTCATAATGTAAAATGAGCAGCCATAACTAGT